>PVIH01004234.1:83170-144388 GCA_004025045.1 Sigmodon hispidus
GGCTGAACAAGCTTACACTCCCACCAACAATGGAGGAGTGTTCCCCTTGCTCCGCATCCTCTCCAACATAGGCTGTCATCTGTGCCTTTTATCTTAGCCAATCTAACAGGTGTTAGGTGGTATCTCAAAGTTGTTTTGATTTGCATTTCTCTGATGGCTAAAGATGATGAGCACTTTTTCAGGTGCCTTTCAGCCATTCTTAATTCCTCTGCTGAGAATTCCCTTTTTAGATCTGAACCCCATTTTTTGATTGGGTTATTCAAGGTTTTGGGCTCTAAATTCTTGAGCTCTTTATATATCTTAGAGATCAGTCCTCTATCACTTGTAGGGTTGGTGAAAATCTTTTCCCATTCTGTAGGCTGTCGTTTTGTCCTATAGACAGTGTCTTTGGCTTTACAGAAGCTTCTTAGTTTCAGGAGATCCCACTTATTGATTGTTGGTCTTAGTGTCTGTGCAACTGGTGTTATATTTAGGAAGTGGTCGCCTGTGCCAATTCGTAGAAGTGTATTTCCCACTTTCTTTTCTATCAAGTTCAAAGTGGCTGGGTTTATGTTGAGGTCTTTGATCCACTTGGATTTCAGTTTTGTGCAGGGGGACAGGCTCGGATCTATTTGCATTTTTCTACACACTTCCATCCAGCTATGTCAACACCATTTGTTAAATATACTATCTTTTTTTCCATTGAATGTTTTGGGCCTCTTTGTCAAAGATCACGTGTTCATAGGTCTTTGGGTTAATGTCTGGATCCTCAATTCTATTCCATTGATCCACAAGTCTGTTTTTATGCTAGTACCAGGCTGTTTTTATTACTGTAGCTCTATAGTATAACTTGAAGTCAGGGATGGTGATACCTCCTGAGGTTCTTTTGTTGAGTAAAATTGTTTTGGCAATCCTGGCTTTCCTGTTATTCCAAATGAAATTGAGTATTGAGTATTGTTCTTTCAAGGTCCAAAAAATATTGTGTTGGGATTTTGATGGGCAGTGCATTGAATCTGTAGATTGCCTTTGGTAGAATTTCCATTTTTACTATGTTGATCCTACCAATCCAGGAACATGGGGGAGCTTTCCATTTTCTGATATTCTCTTCAATTTCTTTCTTCAGTGATTTAAAATTTTTGTCAAATAGGTCTGTTACTTCTTTGGTTATAGTTACTCCAAGATATTTAATACTATTTGCAGTTATTATGAAGGGTAATGTGTCCCTTATTTCTTTTTCAGCTCTTCTATCTTTAGCGTATAGAAGGGCTACTGATTTCTTTGAGTTAATCTTGTATCCTGCTACATTGCTGAAGGTGTTTATCAGCTGTAGCAGTTCTTTGGAAGAATTTTGTGGGTCACTTATGTATACAATCATATCATCTGCAAATAGAGATAGTTTCACTTCTTCTTTTCCAATTTGTATCCCCTTAATCTCTTTTTGTTCCCTTATTGCTTTAGCTAAAACTTTGAGAACTATATTGAATAGATAAGGGGAGAGAGGACATCCTTGTCTAGTTCCTGATTTTAGTGAGATTACTTTGAGTTTTTCTCCATTAAGTTTGATACTGGCTGTTGGCTTCTTGTAAATTGCCTTTATTATATTTAGGTATTCTCCCTGTATTCCTGATTTCTCCAGGGCTTTAATCATAAAGGAGTGTTGGATTTTGTCAAAGACTTTTTCAGCATCTAAGGATATGATCATGTGGCTTTGTTCCTTTAGTTTGTTTATATGATGGTTAACATTTACAGTTTTTCGTATGTTAAACCAGCCCTGCATTTCTGGGATGAAGCCTATTTGGTCATGGTGGATGATATTTTTTATACATTGTTGTATACAGTTTGCCAAAATTTTGTTGAGAATTTTTGCATCAATATTCATGAGGGAAATCGGTCTGTAATTCTCCTTCTTTGTTGTGTCTTTGAGTGACTTGGGAATTAGGGTAATTGTGACCTCATAAAAGGAATTTGGCAATATTCCTTCAGTTTCTACTGTGTGAAATAGTTTGAAGAGTAATGGTAGTAATTCTTTGGATGTCTGGTAGAATTTGGCACTGAAATCATCTGGACCAGGGCTTTTACTTTTGAGGAGATTTTTAATGACAGCTTCAATTTCCTTAAGGGTTATAGGCCTGCTTAGGTAATTAATCTGAATCTTCATTTAATTTTGGTAGGTGGTACCTGTCCAGAAAGCTGTCCATTTCTTCTAGGTTTTCCATTTTTTGTGGAATACAGATTTTCAAAATATGATCTGATGATTCTCTGTATTTCCTGGGGGTCTGTTGTTATGTCCCCTTTTTCATTTCTGATTTTGTTTATTTGAACACTCTCTCTCTGTTTTTTGATTAGTTTGGCTAAGGGCTTATCTATCTTGTTAACTTTCTCAAAGAACCAACTCTTAGATTCATTGATTCTTTGTATTATTCTTTTTGTTTCAATTGTATTGTTCTAAGGCTTTCAGCTGAGCTGTTAGGTCTCTAGTGTGGGATTTCTCTAGGTTTTTCATGTAGGCATCTAGCGCTATGAATTTTCCTCTTAAGACTGTTTTCATTGTTTCCCGCAAGTTTGGATACATTGTGGATTCATTTTCATTAAATTCTAGGAAGACTTTGATTTCTTTCTTAATTTCTTCCTTGACCCAGAGATGGTTCAGCGGAGTGATGTTTAGTTTCCATGAGTTGTTAGGCTTTCTTTGATTTTTGATGTTGTTGAACTCTAACTTTAGGCCCTTGTGGTCTGATATGTTATAAGGGATTATTTCCATTTTTTTTGTATCTGTTGATATTTGCTTTATGACCAATTATGTGGTCGATTTTGGAGAAAGTTTCATGAGGAGCTGAGAA
Source organism: Sigmodon hispidus (assembly GCA_004025045.1). Classification (NCBI taxonomy): domain Eukaryota; kingdom Metazoa; phylum Chordata; class Mammalia; order Rodentia; family Cricetidae; genus Sigmodon; species Sigmodon hispidus. Next base: position 85,990 of record PVIH01004234.1, read on the forward strand.
ATATGTATATTCCTTTGTGTTTGGGTGGAAGCTTCTGTAGATATCTATTAAATCCATTTGCATCATAACCTCTTTTAGACTCCTTATTTCTCTGTTGAGTCTCTGTCTAGTTGACCTATCCAGGGTTGAAAGTGGGATATTGAAGTCTCCCACTATTAGAGTGTAAGAATTGATGTGGGATTTGAGCTTTAGCAGTGTTTCTTTTACATAAGTAGGTGTCCTTATATTAGGGGCATAAATATTCAGGATTGAAATCTCCTCTTGACCAATTTTTCCTGTGATGAATAAGTAGTGACCATCTTGGTCCCTTTTTATTGCTTTTACCTTAAAGTCTACTTTGTTAGATATTAGGATTGCAACCCCTGCTTGTTTCTTAGGACCATTTGACTGGAAAATCTTTTCCCAGCCCTTTATTTTAAGCCTGTGTCTGTCTTTGCAGTTGAGGTGTGTTTCTTGTAGGCAACAGAAGGGTGGCTTTTGTTGTATCCATCCTGTTAATGTGTGACGTTTTATAGGAGAGTTGAGTCCATTGATATTAAGGGAAATTAGTGACCATTGATTGATATTTCCTGTCATTTTTGGTGGTAACTTGTATTTCCTTTCTCTGGAGTATTCTTCTATGGAATTATTGATAGTTTGTGGTTTCATGGGTATATCTGGGGTCCTTAGGTTGAAGTTTTCCCTCTAATACTCTCTGTAGTGCTGGATTGGTAGATAGATATTGTTTCAGTCTGACTTTGTCATGAAATATCTTGTTTACTCCATCTATGGTGATTGATAATTTTGCAGGGTATAGTATTCTAGTTTGGCAGCCATGCTCTTTTAGCGTCTGTATAACTTCTGACCAAGCCCTTCTAGTTTTCATTGTTTCCATTGAATAGTCAAGCATTATTCTAATGGGTTTGCCTTTATATGTAAGTTGGCCCATTTCTTTTCCAGCTCTTAAAATTTTTTCTTTGTTCTGTATGTTTTGTGGCTTGATTATAATGTGATGCGCTGACTTTTTTTGGGGGTCATATCTATTTGGTGTTCTGTAAGCTTCTTGTATCTTTATAGGCATTTCCTTCTTCAGGTTAGGGAAGTTTTCTTCTATGATTTTATTGAAAACTTTATCTGTGCCTTTGAGCTGATATTCTTCTCCTTCTTCTATTCCTATTATTCTGAGATTAGGTCTTTTCATGGTGTCCCAGATTTCCTGAACATTTTGAGTTATGGCTTTTTTAGTTTTAGTATTTTCTTTGACTGATATATCTATTTGAGCTACTGAGTCTTCCACTTCAGAGATTCTATCTTCCATCTCTTGAACCCTGTTTGTTATGCTTGTATCTGTGGTTCCAGCTTTTTTCTTCAGATTTTCTATTTCCATCTTTGCCTCATTTTGTGCCTTTTTTATTGCTTCTATTTCAGCTTTTAGTTCCTGGCATGTTTCTTTCATAGATTTGTTCATCTTTTCCAATTTTTTGTTTGTATTTTTTTCTATTTCTTTAAGGCTATTTTTCATATCTTCTTTGAGACCTTCGATGATCATCATAAAGGAATTTTTAGTGTTGCTTCCTTCTGTTTCCTCTTCATTGCTCAGTTCAGCACTTGTATTTGTAGGATCGCCACTTTCTTCTGGAGTTACCTTGTTGTTCTTTATATTATTATGTAAATTTTTACACTGGCATCTGCCCATGGCTTCAGTGGTTCATAATTAGGTGGCTCCTGGTCAGTTGTGGCACTCGGGCTTGTGTGCCTCCTGTCACCTCTGAGGAAAAGGTCTGCTCGATCTCTACCTCTGCTCTGGGCAGGGGACTGAATTTCAAGTCTTCAATCTTTCTCTGTTTGACCAATTGGGGGTTGGATGGCGGCCGTGCAAATTTCCTCAGTAGCAGCTGGGGGGACCGTGGCCGTCAGAGCTTATCTCCGTCTGCTACAGAGTGTGTGGGTGCACGCTCTGCAGACACCACCTGGTCCCGGAGCCAGAACCGGAACCGATGGGAGCTCAACTCTCCCTGGCAGGGATACAGGCGCTTGGGCCTGCTGACCCCTCCTCACCTCTGGGCGGGGTCTGAGTCTGTCCTTCAGGGTCCCCAGTCCATATCTGTTTGCTCAGTTGGCAGTGGGTAGCCATGCAAATTTCCTCAGCAGCAGCTGGGGGGACTGTGGCAGTCAGAGCTTATCTCTGTCTGCTACAGAGTGCGTGGGTGCACGCTCTGCAGACAGCACCCGGTCCCAGAACCCCATATAATATAGCTTTTAAAGCTCTATTTAATAATGAGGCACTTAGATGTAAATCTTGAGGGAGGGGACTCAGTTTTGATCATTTTGACTTTCTCAATATCTACAGTAGATTCTTTTAAGGTTTCTTTTCTCTTTACTTTTCAGCAGAATGTCCATGTTATGTTAGGATTTCGCCTATACCGAGTGTGGCTGGCAGATGGCGATGGATAGAGGCTTCATGCCCCATGTGGGCATGGTAAAAGGCGGAGTCGTGGTGGGAGACACTTAGACTGGGTCCACATGGAAAGACTTTATTATTATGAAGAGAGAACAAGAGAAGAGATGGGGAGAGAGAGAAAGAGGGGGAGGGGAGAAGGAGAGAGAAAGAGAAGTGGGGGGGTTGAGGAGTGTGCCCTCTACCAGGGTGGGAGAAAGGAAGGACTAAAAGAGAGAGAAGGTGAGAATCTTTCTTAAATGGGGGTTGACATCAGAATTTAGGGCGGGGCCGTTGCCATTTGCTCAGTGTGGCTTCAGTTGCAAGTCCAGAATCCTACCAATCTGAAGATCATTTTCTACTCTTTTATGTTGTGTGTGTTTTCAGGCCCACACATGCCCAGATGTTCTGTCTCTGTGTGTTGAAGGGTGCGCTAGTTAGTCTGGTGTCCACTGGACACAAACTAGAATTCTCTGAGAAGAGGAACCTCAGCTGAGCAAGAGCCTCCATCAGATTACCTGCAGGCAAGTCTGTAGTGCATTTTCTTAATTAGTGATTGATGAGGAGGGCCCAGCCCATGGAGAGTGGAACCACCCCGGGGCAGGTGATCTGGATTCCGTAAGAAGCTGAGAAAGTCATGGGGAGCAAGCCAGTAAATAGCATCCCTCTTTGGCCTCTGTATCAGCTCCTGCCTCCAGGTTCCTGTCCTTAGTTCCAGCCTTGACTTTCCTTTCTGATGGGTTATTAGCTAAAAGGTAAAATGTAGCAACTGGTAGTGTGTCTGTTCTCACGTGTGATAACAACACCCTTTCCTTCCCAAGTTGCTTTTTGGTCATTGTGTCTGTCACAGCAATTATAAATAAACAGGAACAGGGCTCAGTTAGAGGACAACCTTGACCGTTAGGTATAGTCCACCATTTTTTGCTGTTGCTTTGCTGTTGTGAGACAAAATCTCTCACTTGCTTGGCACTAGCCAATTATTATCCAGAAAATCCTAGGGCCCTGCTGACTCCACTTCCCCAGGACTGGAATCAGAAGCACATGCCATGATGCCTGAGTTCCGAGGATCAAATCTATGCTTTCGCACGCACTTTACTGGCTGAGCTGTTTCCCTCAAGAGAAATTTACTAAGAGAACTGGCTCACTTGAATCTAGAAGATGAGAAGAGCCATGATACGGAAGAGCTGGTGGGATAATTCAGTCCTGGTCCACAGGTCTGAGAATTAAGGGTGGCAATGATGTAAGTCGGTCCTGGTTGTGATCCAAGAGCTAAGAGTCGGCAGGATAAAGAGCGTGGTCACAGGCTTCCCACATGGAACCTGAAAGTCTCAGAGCCAAGAACTGAAGATAGAGAAGACCAGCATAAAAAGAGGATGAATTTTCTACACCTCCCTTTTGCTCTATCCAAAGCCTCAAAGAACTGGCCAACCTCTCAGAAGAAGGTGATCTTCTATTCATCTACCAGAGATAATTTTCGACAGAAGGTATGGTATCTTAGCACAGTTAAGGTGCTATCTAAAATTAACTACTGTACAGCTTGCAAATAAGCATGCATTTGGGAATATTGCCGTAGATGTAGGTCTAAGGGTAGGCTGAATACATGAAAGCCTGATTGGGAAACAAGAATGAGCTGGCTGGCCTTGGGAAATGTGGGTTACAGGTGGAGTTGATGGAACAGAACATAGAGCTTTAGTCAGGGATGGTAGCATTTGTAACACAGAAAGAGTTACGTACTCGTTCCCTTTTCAAAACAGCGTCACTGTGTTAACCTGTTTTTCATTGTGGTGACAAAATACCTTAGATTAGTAACTTCAAAAGAGGAGAGATCTCTTCTTGACTCACAGTTTTAGAGTTCCTAGTCTGTGGAGCCATGGGAAAGGGGTTAATTGCCCTTTTGCTGTTTGGGCATGTGGTTTGAGCACTGGGTGGAAGGAATGGACACATCGGGCTGGCTGGAAATGAAACTAGACCAGAATCACATGATCCCCTCCAAGTCAGCACATCCATAATGGGAAACCTCTTCTTGAAGGCTCTACCACCTCCCAATAGCATATGCTGGAGACCAGGCCTAAGAAAACACACAGGCATTTGTGGGGTATCCAAGGTCCATACTATAGCAACCACTGAAGCAGAATGCTGTTCCCCTTTGTGTCTACTCAGCTGCAGAAGCCAAGTAATCAAGGGCTAAAGATGCTCACATTCCTCAGGCCCTTTCAAGCTGGTCCCGAATACACAGCCGAATCGTTAAGTGATTAACACAAGCAGAGAGCTTTGAACTTTGAAGCAGGACTTAATGAAATTTGTTTTTAATGGTAATTCATTATTGATAAACCAAGGGAATTAACTTTAATTAGCATAAACCTCTTTCTGAAGAATTGGGTGTTAGTTTCAGAATAAATTTGAATTGAATATCTCTCAAAGGGGAAAACATTTAAAAATGCATCTTTACAAAAATTCCTGGCTTTGTGCATAAGCTCTTGATAAATAACTATGATCCCTGCTATTCCTGTTCTCCCAGTCCTTGTCAACTTCATTAGAACTGAAGAAAGGCCAGATCTGGTGTGTGTGTGTGTGTGTGTGTGTGTGTGTGTGTGTGTGTGTGTGTGATGCTGCGGAGCAAAGCCCAGGCATCTTGCATGGTAGGCAAGCACTTTATTCTTGAATTACAACCTGAGCTCTGACTCTTCCTTTTGCTGTGTATAACAGGCTGTATCCAGTGAGTGTGTCCAGTCTCCCCTCTGTTGGTAATGTGTAAGAGAGAGAGAGAGAAATCGAGGGAGGGAGGGAAAAGTGGGATGGGAGAGAACCATAAAAGCCTTTATAATATAACTATTTCTATCACATTTATCAGTTACTCTTGACCCAATCTGAGTGTGATTCTAAGAAGTTCTAATAAACACACATCACTATTAGTATACTTTACACTAAAATTTTGTATCATTTGAATCCATTTATTTACTATTAGCCTTTTACTGAAATTCTCCATAAAATTAGACCCATTTAATGAGCACTGAGAATGATACAGATTCCCATCTACAGTGTACAGTGTACAGTGTGTGTGATGTTGCATAAGCTGTGCACAAATACCAGTTGCTGTTGACACCCAAACCAACAAATATATTTAGCACAACTCACCAGAGGCTGGAAAGTAAAGCACTTAATTAGCCTTCAGGGGATTTTCTAAGATCATAGGTTTAAAAAGAAGTTAGAGGCGGAGAGTTCCCTGGCAGAAGTAACTGCCCTTTCTCTTGACTTTTGCATGTGACCACAGAGCAAGGGTGACCTCTGACCTACAGATGTTATATAATAGCTTAGTTTTTAAAAAATGTCAATGCATGTTGAACGACCTGATATGCAACTGTCCTATTGAAACAATCTATGAATTTGTGACAGGGTAAGTCAACCACACTGCAGTGGATAGCCCTACACCTTGGAATATATGGGTATTACAAATTGGACTTGATTGGTTACAAAAACAAAATATCATGAGCCTGCAGAATTGGCTTAGTGATTAAGGACAATCATTGCTCTTGAGAGGATCCAGGTTCAATTCCCAGCACCCACATGGCACCTCCCAACCATCTATAACTCCACTCTGAGGGGACGAAACACCTTTTTCTGACCTCCACGGGCTTATGTACTCATGTGGTACACAGACTCACATGTAGCCAACATGCACACATAAAATAGTAAATCAAATGAATCTTTTTTTAAAGCCACAAAGTTGGAGGGATAGAGAAGTGAGGGTGGGTGGGTCTAGGGGGTGTAGTTGAGGTGAGTATGATAAAAAAATTATTGCATGGACTTCTCAAAGAATTAATAGAAATATATCTTTAAAAATTAAAAGCTCATCAGCAAAGATTCAGGACTGTACATCCTTCCCTTTGGTCTCTTCTTTATTCAGGGAACCTGGGCTTTCCTGCTGGGCCCTTGCTTCCCAGCATGCAAGAAGCCTGGTTTATGCAGAGCCCCTACCGCCCTCCAGCATCTCACTTCAGAGCTAAGCTTACCTAGGGGACCCTCAGCCACTGCTGCTCCTAACTTGTCACCACAAGGCGTAGGGAACCTCAAACCAGACTCAAGACACCCAAGACCCAGTTCTCAGCACAAACACTTATTTATTTGCCCCAAAGGGACAGGGGGCAGGGATAAGGGACTGAGACAGGAGATAAAGGAAGTGGCAGAAGGGGACAGAAACAAAGGAGAGGGAGAAAGTGGCGAGGGTGGGTAAGGGGTATTTGTTGGAGGCAGGCAAAGGACTGCTTCTGGATGGAGAGGAGTCAGACCCGGGACAAAGCGGGAATGGCAGCTTATGGAGGTTCAAGGGGAAGCCAGCCCCATGTTAGGATGAGGTGATTAACTTTAATTGGGCAGATGAATTAGGTGATCCGAAGGGGCTTTGGATTGCTGGACTTCAATACTTGATGTGATAGCTGGACCTTGGCAGTCAGTCTCAGGAGGAAGTGGCCTTGGTGGCTATCTTTAGAAATGTGATCCAATGAGATTTTAGCAAGGCAGAGGAATGGGGGAAGAAGGCAAGGCCTGCCGGAGCTACATGCTCCAGTGGGCCAGTGTCCCATCACAAGGAACATTTCTGAGTTCTAGACATTGTACCAAATACAGAGCCCACTGAACCCTAAAGCCACCCTGTTCGGGAGGTGCTGGGAATCGTGAACTCCACTAGGCAGGGATCCATGGGGAGACTGAGCCTTTCCTTCCTTTATCCTCCTCCTCCTCCTCCTCCCCTCCCCTCCCTTACCCTCCTGTTTCCTCCCCCTTTGTTTTTGAGACAAAGTCTCAGGTGGCCCAGACTGGCCTTGAGCTCCTTATACAGCTCTAAAGGAAAGCTCCATGGGGTAAGTCCTGCCTGTGCTTGGGTTCAGACTCCTTCACTACCATCTAACGACAGTAATTAGAATCCAAGTGTCCTGTGGACTACAGCAATGGTTCCCAAGCTTTCTAATGCTGTGACCCTTTAATACAGTTCCTCATGTGTGGTGACCCCTAACTCCAAAATTATTTTCGATGCTCCTTCATAACTGAAATGTTGCTACTGTTATGAATTATAAATATCTGTGTTTTCCAATGGTCCAGGGCAACCCCTGTGAAAAGGTGTTTGACCCCAAAGGATGAGAACTATTGGCCGTAAAATCCCACACCCTGTCCACTCAGTTTCTATATTCTTCCCTCTACCTCTGTGCCTCTGCCTTAGCCCATTTTTGCTGTTTTAACAAAACACCACTGCCGGGGCATTTGTAAAGAGCAGAAATCTGTTCCCTCACAGTTCTAGAGAGTGATGTTTTGAGATGCCGGTGTCAGCATCTGGCAAAGGCCTTCCTGATGTGTCCTCACATAGTGGAAGGTGAGGTAAGAGGAAAGGAATATGTGTCTTAACAAGACAGCAATGTGGATGTGAGCAGGCTGGTCCAGCTTTTCCCTTTTTGGGATTAATCCAGCTATGAAGTCTTTACCCTGCGACCCAAGCATCCCTCATTAGGTGCCATCTACAAACACTCACATTGAGAACTGACTACAATATAAGGTTCTGGGGGAATTTAATGTGTTCAAACTATTGTAACCACTTATTGTACTTCCTGAAATGCTTCTCAGGCTCATTCTCAAACATATTAAGATCCTATGGGGTGGTCTTCAAGGGCAGGCGATCTGCAGGGCCAGAGGCACCTACCTGGAGCCGGGTGGGAAGCCAGGAAGGCAGGGTAGATTAAACAGATCTCTAAGTCTGTAGTTCTTGCTCTGTCCCCTCCCCCCTCCCCTCTCTGCCCCTCCTCCCCTCTTTTCTCCCTTTTCCTCACTCTCTCTGTGCTTGATCTTTTCCCTTCCTCTCTTCATCCTTCCTCCGCTCTTTATTTTTCTTTAGATTATTAGATAGAACGGGTACGGAACAGCTCTTAGCCACGTTCTCTTCCAGCTCAATGGCTTGTCTGCAGTCTTCAGCACACAGGTCCTCATCCGTCCCTTCCCCAGCCCTCTCCATGGCTGTGTCAGTCAGTGTCTAGTCCAGGGAGAGCTATATGAATGGAGTCAAGCAAATGCAAATATGTATTATCTGTTGCAAGAGGCTAAGGATAGAGATGCCAAGAAAAGTTGGAGACTTCCCAAAGGCTTGTGGGAGGACTCTGAAGTGGAGCCCTCTCCAAGTCTGGGTCCGACCTTGTGGAGGTAAGGGTGAAGCTCACTGGGTCACAGAGAAGTCCTCTGGATTATTATTACTGTGGTTTGAATGTTTGCATCCTCTTAAATATTCATGTTGAAACAACCAGGCAGCGGTGGGGTGTGTGTGTAGGGGCTTTAAAGGGTGACTTGCCCTGAGGTTGTCCCTCTCATATACAGGAGTAGTGTCTGTATAAAAGGCCTTGAGGGTGAAAGTTCATTTCTGTGTTTTTCCTGTGTGACAGTGCTCCTGTCTCCTCTGGAGGAAGCAGTAGCGTGATAGTTAACATTTGAAGTTGGAACTCTTACCCTCTAGGACAGGGAAATATGCTTGTAGTACTCATTAATCACCAATCTGAGCAGCCCGAGTTGACTAAGGCATGGTTGCTAGGCAAGAAGGAGACACTTGTCCAGGTTAGAAACCAAGTCTGGTAGGAGAGTGCACAAAAGCAGATGGGGGTCTCAGCATCTCTCCAGCAAGGCAGTACAAAGAGTGAGGTGCACTTAGAGCGACATTGGTGGCTGCAAGTCAGGGCTTGGCATGAGCTCAGGACGGTATTTTCCACTTGCACAGATGGGGAAGTCACCTGGAGCCACAGAGCTCAAGGTGAGAAAGGACAGCAGCCGAGCAGAGCTGCCGCGTGGTGATCCTTCCCTCCTGCACACCGGCCCAGCTCTCTGCTGGTGGCCTTCATATGCCTGAGGCCCCCCTGTTCCAGTGCCAATGAGGAAGCTCTGGAGCTGAACGTCCACACAACTCACTGGACACTCGCCCTTTCTTACCCTTCCACCTGGCTCCTGAGTGTCCCAGCACACACTCTCTGGTCTGTCGCTCTGGGCTGAGCTCATAGTGGCTCAGGGGAAGGTATTTCTTCCTTCTTGATCAAATGCTGCTGATTCTACGGGCCTGCTGCAAGGCCTTGGCACACAACCATGACCCACTTCCTAATTAATGTTCTGTCCCAGCACAGTCAGCAATATGACATCAATTTTTTTGTGGCTTCATGGTTGTCTTTCTGATTAGACCCTTCCAGGATGAGGGCTTCTTCTCTGTTTTCCAGTGGCTCCTGCATAATACCTTGTCTCCATAGACTGTCCAAATTGATTGTGATTGATTGGCTGTGATTGATTGATGGCCTGGGAGTCTTAGGTGAGAGAGATACTATTAAGAAGTCTCTAGAAAACCAGTCAAGTGGCTGCTCCATGCTCCTCCAAACCCAGTGTGAGTGATTGCTCAAAAGAGAGCAAGAATCCCCTTCACATGGGACACTCCCTGGTCCCATCCTGGTCCCTTGAACTGGTGGCACCCATTATAGCCCGGAACTCTCTCCTGGGTGAAAGAGATATAAAAACACCAGGGATAAATGGAAATGATGTTGCCCCATCTGACCTGAGCCTGGCTGGGAAAGAATATCTTCCTTCCTTGATCCTCTTTAAAAAGCAGAGTTGCTTTTATAATAGAGTCATTTTTCAGGATGAAATGCTAAAGATCATAAAATAGTGGAGAAAGAAAATAACCTGTGTACTTTGTAAAGGACGGTTTATTGGATCAATGCCTCATTGTTGTAGTGCTCCATGTTTCCCCAAATGGCCTGTAAGCGATTCTTCAGTCACAGTGATCTCATATTAAAAGCTTTGGCCCAGGCCAAGAGTTGCTGGGTTTTTGTTTTTGTTTTTTTATCAAACAAGGTTCCTTGTCCCTCTGTGCTGATGTTGCTACCCATTTCCTTTTATAAGGCATCTACTTCCCTTTTTATCAAGCAAGATGCTTCTTGACCTGCCCCCTGAGCACCACTAACTGTACTGACATATAGCTCTTTTGGTTCCTTAGCAGCTAACTCATTGTTACTCTGGAACGTTCCATGCTGAACTATATATCCCATGAATCCATAGGCCCATTTCCTGGTTCATCAACAGATGGTCCTCAACATATTCTTATATGATAGAAGAGGCACGGGGAATCTTAGAGGGCCTCGGAAGTAACTCCCATTCATAGGTTTCCCCTCTATTCTACCCTGTAACAGAACTTTCCCAGAGGTTAGGATTGCAGCATATGAAGTTTGGTGGGACATATTTTTGTTGTTGTTGTTTTCAAAAGACAATTTACCTTGTCTGAAGCTAAAATATATTGGTTCATGTTACCAGGAAGTTCTAGGTAGCAGTGTTTCCCTCGGGAATAGCTGATTCAGGGCTTGACCTTTAGCACCAAGGCTTAATATTTCTTTTAATGTCTCTTGGTTCTGCTGTTTCATCCTATGGACATTACATGTGGTAATAGAATTCCAAAGGTTCTAGGCTAGGATTTCTAAGTGAGGATACTACCGACAACTTGAGGTGGATAATTCTTTTGTGTGATAATGTCCCACCTATCATGGGATTTAGTGTTCCTGGCTTTCAGAAATCAAATAAATGCATGCCAAAATCTCTGCTGTATGTGAGATTACTGAACATATCCCCCACGTTTCCACATGGCTCCTGATCGAGGCCACAGTTTAGGTTGACTTTACACTCAGTTGGGATCCAGACAAAAATGACCTGGCTTTCTCTCTGTCATTTAGTCTCCTTATTGGTTCTGAAAAAAAGATTCTGATTGGCTCTGTTGGGATTGTCCTTCCCACCCTGGAGCAATCATAGTGTTCATGTGATTAAAGACTTTGCATCACCTTATTGGTCAATGTATGTCATCTGCTAATTCATAGCAAATGATTCCCAAACCTGGCAATTTGAGGCATTTATTTTTAAAGCAGTGATTCTTGATCTTCCTAATGCTGGAACCTACTAATACAGCTCCTCATGTTTTGATGACCTCCCACCCAAAAATAATTTTTATTGTCACTTCATAACTAATTTTGCTGCTGTTATAAATCATAATGTAAATATCTGATATTCAGATAGGCAACCCCTGTGACAGGATCATTTGACTCAAAAGGGGGTCATGACCCATAGGTAGGGGTCATTGTAGGGCAGATCAGGGCAGCCATTTTCCTGAGTGGAGTATCAGTGCCAACATGGCAGCTGATTGCTGGACAACTTGTCATGTGACCTTTCTCTAGGTTACTGACTTTCCCCAGAATGACATACTGAAAATCAAAGAGAGAAGGGATGAGGAGAACCCCAAATAGAAACCTCACTCTTGAGACCTTTCCGGTCTCATTCTTTTTCCACATTCCCCTGGTGGCTCAGGCCCACTCTGGTACACTGCAGTCGGGCTCACTGGGGCAGCTCTGTAGCTGCTTCTCTAAGTCAAGAAAGATTAGACCTTGTTCTGTGTAATGTACAGACAATAAGACCCACAGCTCAGGGAAGTCAGAGGGTGGGAGGCATATTTCCCAAAAGGAAAGTAGATGTCTACCAAAAGTGAGTATTAAAATGAAATGCAATATATAACTCACTCTAAGGGGGACTGAGTGATTTCCGTAAATGAAACACTGCAGTTAATTTCTGTTTCTGGAATCATCATGTGTTCTTTAAGTTCTACTGTGGAATCATCATTGTCCCTGAAGTATCCTATCTACTGTGGGATAATGTCCCTGCTCAGCATTCTTATTTGAGCAAACGTTTTCGCAAGCAATTCGACTGTGGATTTATAGTTAGGCTTTGGAGATCTTGGGAGGGTACCAATATCTGAGTGTTTGTCTCCTATAAATCATGTCTGACTGCCACTTACAGTAGCTCCAATCTTCTTCCTCCTTTGATATTCTTTTAAGTTTTTAAATTTATAGCAGTAGAGAGGATGTCCCGATGTTACTCTTCTGGGAAGGAGTACAAGATCAGAATTACAGAAGGTCTAGAAATTAGAGCTAGTCCAATCACAGACCCTATCCCAAGATGAACAATGACTGCTCCAAAGTAGCTATCTTTTGTTTTCTGAGACGCAGCTTCATTTTATAGTCCAGCCCACTATGTACTACATGCTGGCCTTGAACTTGTAGCAATCTGCTGTGGAATAATCCTTCTGGACACTGTGTGACTATATATCGCTGTCATTGATTCAGTAAACAAGCTGGTGACTGGTCAGTAGCTGAACAGGATAAAGTTAGGTAGGAGGGAAAAACTGAGAATGATGTGATATGTGAGGGTGGAGTCAGAGGCTTTGCCAGCATGACAGAGAATGAGTTAGACACACAAAATGGGACAGAGGTAAAAGCCACAAGCCTTGGGGCAGCACATAGATGAACAGAAATAGATTAAGTTGTAAGAGCTAGTTAGTAACAAGCCTGCACTATTGGTTGAGCATATGTAATTCATATTAAGCCTCAGAGTGATTATTTGGTATCAGGCAGTTGAGACAGGAAACTTCTGCCTACAGCAATCCTCCTGTCTCAGACTTTTAAATGGCAAGATTATATATGCCCTATTTAAAAGTAAGTATTTTGGAGCTGGAGAGATAGCTTAGCAATTAAAAGTCCTGGCTGTTCCTCCAGAGGACCTGGTTTCAATGTCTGGCACCTACCCACATGATGGCTAGCAACAGTGCCCAGGAATCTGATGCCCTATTCTGTCCTCTGTGGGCACTAGGAATGTACATTGTGTACAGGCATATATGCAGGCAAAACATTGAATAAGTAAATAAATATTTTAAAAGTAGGTATTCTGATTGCATACATTTGAAAGGATTTTCTAGTGAGATTTCCAACATCTGTGTGAATAAGTAAGTGGCTTCTCATTCGGGATTAGTGGCACACAGGCAAGATGACTTTTCTTTCTCTACTTTAATCTTCAGTTGAAGTATTTCCAGCTGCTCAGCCATTCTGACACCCCACTGCTCCCAGTAATGAGAATCCACTCTGTCTTCCCATCTCCCATGAATGAAGCCTTCCAGGTACTACAGCCCAACTCCCAAGACACTTGCTTGAAGAATGAAGAATGAGCCTCTGTGATGCTCCCCGCAACCCCACCAGCCTTTGAATGTCTTGGTAACTGCCCAGAAGCTGGTAACACAGGAGAGGCCTGTGAGGTTGGTGAGGTTTAGTCACACAAACAGAGAAGTTTCTGTGATGAATAGAAACAAAAGAAATACTGAGTGTGAGGCCTTATGCGCCTTACCATCTGATTTGAGGCCACTCAGTAAAGACGAGGTCAAGATTTGTCAGTCTTTGGGTAGAGGTTTAGGGGGCACAAGAGAGCATAGTGGAGCCCAGACCTATAGAACTATGCCCTTGACTTTGCAATGACTTTAAAAAGCAGGTCTCTACCTCCCAAATGCGGGGATTCTAGGTGTATGCCACCATACACAGTTTCCTTAATTTTTTTTTTTAGTGTGTGTGTGTGTGTGTGTGTGTGTGTGTGTGTGTGTGTGTGTGTGGAGAGAGAGAGAGAGAGAGAGAGAGAGAGAGAGAGAGAGAGAGAGAGAGAGAGAGAGAGCTGGGAGATCAACCCAGCTCCTAGTATTACCTGCTACCTATAGTTTTTCTCAAGGAAGCAGAACAGCCAGGAATTCTTGTGATCTTTCCCTGGAAGTTTTGGTTTCAGCAAGGTTTCATGATGCTGCAGGCAGAGTTTCCCCCTCTCACTGACCAGGGTGGGTTTGTTGGCTTTTTTGTAAATGAAGGAAGGCAGATACTAATTGTGCAATGAAATCTGAGGGGACGGGGTCAGCAGAAGCCATCTCTGCTTAGTAAGGCTTTTGTTCTTTTTAGCAGGAGGTTTTTCTTTCTGTCATCTTTGTTTTCAACTGAAAAATTATCTTTTTTTTCTTCTGTACAAATTTCAATAGAGTAAAATTTCTAGGATAGTTGGTCCCCTGCCCCGCTCTCTCCTCCCAAAGCTCTTTTTCAATTATATCAAGCCTGCTCAGACTGCCTTTATAAACCAGCAAGGAACAGGATGGATGGATGGGGTCCAGTGCCCATCTGCCGTTTCATGGCTTGGGGCCACCCACAGACAGGCTTTGTTCTACACCCCCAAACATTGGTGTTGGGTATTATGTCAAGAGCCAATGCATTTCTTATCTCTCTCTGGCAAACAAAACTAGAGTGTCATGGCTGGAGGGCCTGGGATCATGGGGAGGGTCATACTGATAGGAACAGGCAATTCAGAAAACAGTGAGCCCAGCTCCATGCTCCAGGGAACTCTCAGTCTGCAGGGGTAGGCCTTCCAACAGAATGCCACACAGAAAGTATCAGACTGAGGCTTAGGGGCACAGGGATCTATTGAATATCTTGATGGGGGTTCTTGTCTAGCCTGGACACTAAGAGCCAAGGCTAGTCCCTTGTAAATGGTGAGTTTTAAATCTCTAGGTCCAGCCTTATGTTTGGGATTCAGTAGGGAAAAGAAGACTGTGGGCATTGGGAACTCTATAGTAGCCTGTGTGCACTTTGTGTGGCTTCTTCTGATTTCTGGAGAGCTCAGGTTTGTCTTGTCCCAGAGGATACGGGAAATAAGTGATGCTGAGGCCAAAGCTGCTGGAAGAATCACACATCATCTCAAGCCTCCAGAAATGGATCCTCTGTAGCATAGGTGTGGGAACCCTGCTTAGCATGGATTGGAACACAACCCTGAAGTCTCTCCACATTCCTGCCCTAGAAGGCAGGCCTGGAGCATGGCCATTGTTTAGGACTTCGGCACCTTAGACATTTTCCCTTGGCTCCCTTTGGATGGTTTCTAAGTGAGAGCAGTAAGTGGTACTCAAGTTATTGGATCTTTGGCTTCCACCATGATTTGGCAAAGAATGATGCAAAGGTGTCTTTCCTCACCCACTCAGGGCTCTTAATTCATTGTCACATCAGTGAGCTCATCCCTCAGCACTGGCACATTAACAACCTTACTCTAATAACTTCTACAGCAAAGGCAGAAATGACAGCCAGCCTTTGGTCACTCATTATTTACCACTGCATTGCCTGGGTGCTTAGCTTGGCACCGGCACCAGCAGTAATATATCTTCTGTTACTCTTCCAGACCCTACCCTCACCTCAATCTGCCATAATGTACCTTATAGCCTAGGACATCTAGTTGCTCTTTCCAGAACACTCTCTGCAGCTTTCTATTGATTCTCTAATTAAAAACATGCATTTATGTTCATGTGTAATCCCACCAAGCACATGGGAAGCTCAGACCTTTAACCCTAGCCTTTGAGAGGTGGAGATAGGAATATAAAGTGGATAGAGACAGAATCTCGGCCCCCTTCAGGCTGAGGATTCTTAGAAGTGAGAAGTCTCTAGTGGCTGTTACTCTGCTTTTCTTTTCTTTTCTTTTTTTTTTAAGATTTATTTATTTGTATATTTTATGTATATGAGTGCTCTGTCTCCAGTCACACAACAAGGACTCTGATTCCATTACAGATGGATATGAGATGTGGTTGCTGGGAATTGAACTCAGGACCTCTGGAAGAACAGTCAGTGTTCTTAACCACTGAGCCATCTCTCTAGTCCCTGCTCTGCCTTTCTGATCTTTCAGCTTTTACCCTAATATCTGATTCCAGGTTTTTATTAATAATAGTAATTAGGATCACACTTCAGATAGCAGAAAGGGGCTAAGGGGAGATATGCCCTCTAAAGACATACTCAAACAAGTACCTCTTCAGCTGGGCCCTATCTTCCAATGGTGCCATCTATGATACACCAGTCATTATATTATGAATTCATCAAATGACCATTCTACTAGTGAGAGCAGAGCCCTCAGGATGCAACTGAATCATCTCTGGAACACTGATACACCTAGAATGTGCTTTCAAGATTAGCCATCACCTTGGCCCTGGCATGGTCTATATTGATGCATGGTGCTCTGCGAAATCTTGTCTACTTGCTGATAGGCACTGAGAAATGAGTGGCTTCTCCATAGTGTGAGGAGGCAGAGCCAGGACATGGCTATGAACTTCAGATGTAAGGATTTCCTTGTTGGATGAAGGACTGGCACACTAGGGGAATAAGCAAGGCCAAGTAGTAGCCTAGCCTACATCTATGGAGTGGATCTAAGCTGGAAGGGCAGGACATTTTCACAGTTAAGGCTATGTTGGCACACAGTTCTTGGCTGAATTACCACCCGCAGCTCTTTATT
This sequence comes from Sigmodon hispidus, assembly GCA_004025045.1. Classification (NCBI taxonomy): domain Eukaryota; kingdom Metazoa; phylum Chordata; class Mammalia; order Rodentia; family Cricetidae; genus Sigmodon; species Sigmodon hispidus. The sequence goes on from PVIH01004234.1 coordinate 102,572, forward strand.
GCTGGCAGCACAGAGAATGCCCAGAGGTATTGAAGTTTGCAGAAACTAAGAAGTATATACAGGTCCAGAATCCCCTCCTGGGAGCTATGGCTTCCTTCCACACCACACTGCTTACTTTGGCTAAGGATCCTATAGTCAGACCAGGCTAGGCTGGGATTCTGGAGGGTACCCAGAGGAGATGGGGCTGTGGGTGGCTGGAGAAGCAAAGGCAAGGGAAGGGAGGCAGGGCCAACAGTTGTCCTGGTGTCATGCAGGCTTTCTTAAATTAGCTTTGAGGAGAGGAAATAGAAACGGGGAGCCAAAAAGTCAGCAGCTAGACTTTTCCATACCATCTGTGACGGGAACCGGAGCTGCCAGGAAAAACCATGTGCTAGAGTTAATTGATAGAACTTGTAAGGGGACGAAATAAAGCATCCCGCTAAACCAAGGGCTCCCCCTCCCCTCTCCTCTCTTCTCTTCCCCTTTCCCCCATATTTCGCATCTACATAGCTCTGTGTAACCTCAGAGCAATGATGCCACAGAGAAAGTGCTTATAAGCAAGCAAGTCATAATTAAGCTGAAACCATTGGCAATATAATAGGAGACAATGACCTTGCTACAAATTGCAGTCCTAATTTGTTAATTTTAGTATTTTTATACATTTTGGTGGTTCTTTTCCAATAGGAATTAATTGTTTCTTATGTGTTACAGCAAAGCATGAAAGTCTCATTTTAATTAAAATTTCACATAATTTTTGCTATGATCTTCCTCTTAGCATTCTTAGTGGTCTGTAGTTCCCTGTGAAGGGTTGAGACCTTGTGTGTGCCTCCTCCACCCCACCCGCCTCCCCGCCTGTGTCCACTGAGGCATGTCCTCCACATTCAGCTCATGTTTAGGCCATCATGGTGGTGACATGTCATGGGTGTAGCTTCAGATTAGTAGGAGCTTTCCTAATTAGTAACACCCATTTAAGGGACATCATTTTGAAGAGATGATATCAAGTTTTAATTTTTGATTTCTTTGTTATTTCTTGTGTTGAGCAGGGCTTTGTATGGGGCTTCTACCAACTGTGTCAAGCACACACTGCCAGTGGACGGAATGAACACTGCACCCCTCAGAAGGGCTGAATGTGCTTTAGGTGAGGCCTGGTTTTCAACGTGATGAAAACTCCTCAGAGGCCTCAGAGGATGTACTTCTTTGGGATGAAATGTTTCTATCATGCTCTAAGCTGCTGAGGGATCTGGGTCCCTGAAGAGCTGACTGCCTGAGCAAGGTCAGTGGCCAGTGTTTTCAAAGTCTTCTGGCTAGGCTTCCTCCCAGGCTTCCCCTGCTTCCTCCCTACTTCCTTCTCTTCTGTCTTCCTGTTTCCTCCTCACTTCCTTCTCCTCTGCCTTCCCCTGCTTCCTCCTCACTTCCCTCTCCTCTACCTTCCTGTTTCCTCCCCACTTCCCTCTCCTCTGCCTTCCCCTGCTTCCTCCCCACTTCTTTCTCCTCTACCTTCCTCTGCTTCCTCCCCACTTCCTTCTCTGCCTTCCTGTTTCCTCCCCACTTCCTTCTCCTGCTTCCTCCCCACTTCCCTCTCCTCTACCTTCCTATTTCCTCCCCACTTCCTTCTCCTCTGCCTTCCCCTGCTTCCTCCCCACTTCCTTCTCCTCTACCTTCCCCTGCTTCCTCCCCACTTCCCTCTCCTCTACCTTCCTATTTCCTCCCCACTTCCTTTTCCTCTGCCTTCCCCTGCTTCCTCCTCACTTCCTTCTCCTCTGCCTTCCTGTTTCCTCCCAACTTCCCTCTCCTCTGCCTTCCTATTTCCTCCTCACTTCCTTTTCCTCTGCCTTCCCCTGCGTCCTCCCCACTTCCTTCTCCTCTGCCTTCCTGTTTCCTCCCAACTTCCTTCTCTGCCTTCCTGTTTCCTCCCCACTGCCTTCTCCTACACCTTTCCCTCTCTGTTTTTCTTTCTCCCATCTGTTATGTTCCGGATGCACTAGTAGACCTTGGAAGCTCCTCCACCTCTTTATCCTGTTTGCTTTCTCCTACTTCTTCCTCTTAGGCCCATGAGCACAGGAAGGGATCATTTTTCTTTAAAGTGCCTCTGTGGTGTGTCGGCTTCTCTAGGGAGGGGGAAAGGCGTCTCCACTCATTGCAAAACAGCTTTCTAATAGGATTTTGGTTATGAGACTCATAAATCCTAGACCACCTTCTGGAATAGCATGGTTTATGACTTCAAGGTTCTAAATATTTTACATAATTAAAATGTTCTCAATGTTCTCACTGAGGGGAGATTTGTAAATCTCAGACAGTTGTCTATTAGAGAGGCTTCTGTTTGCTTGTTTGTTTTTCTTTTTGTGGAAGCCTCAGGACATACCTGCCTGGACCTGAGGTTAGAGAGTCATGGTTCTTTGGGCAGCTGTGTGATCCCCATCTTTGTGAACTGAGGCAGATCTAAGGAGAAAAGTGGTCAGTAGCAATGTGCAGAATCTAACCACGAGCCCCAGAGCAGCCTAGCTCCTGATTCTTTCAGGTCTTCACCAGGGATTTCAAAGGCATTAAATGTGGTTAGGGAATTAATGAGCGGAGCAGAAGTCAAACTGTGATACCAAGCCAGATGGCAAATAAGATGGTTTCATGAAGACGACAGTTGTTGGGGGTCCCAGGTATACAGGAAAAGCTTAGTGTACCATTGAGCACATGACCACTAGGACATAGACTAGTATGGGGAGGTGCCTGTATGCCCTGTGAATTCACATTGCATGTTCTTAGCTTTCTAAGCATCTCCTGAACATATTGTACGTGTGATGCTCATGTTTGTACATTTGTATACAGGTGCATGTGTGTGTGTGTAGGCTAGAGGTTGTCCTAGGGGTAACTCACTCTTCCTTGGGTGCAATTCTCTCTCTCTCTCTCTCTCTCTCTCTCTCTCTCTCTCTCTCTCTCTCTCTCTCATTGTGTGTGTTCTTGGGGGTGAAATCAGGTCTTCCTCATGCCTATAAGACAAGTGCTTTACCAGTTGCATCCCAAGACACTGGCTCAGGTTCTTGGCTAAAGAAAATAGGATGTCAGCCCAACTCCAGCCTTTAGCAAGATGGCCAGCCTTGAGCCAGGATTTGAATATGTATATCCCCTGGCTTTCTACTTCTCAGGCCTATTGCTGCTAGTTTACACTTTGGCTAACACTGAAGTCCTTTGTTTGATAGATAACGTTAAACATCCTTAGAGGTGCTCTTGTTGGTTTTGCTCTGAGAAGAGACACACGCATGAGAGTTTATTCAGGAGAATTGCCAGGCGGATACAGGAGTAGAGAAACAGAAAACAGGAAGATAGACAGATGGCAACATGGTGTCTCTTTTTAAGAGAGGGGGTGGGCACGGGTTTACGTAGCCACGCCTATGGGCGTGCCCCTATAAGCATCCTGCGGAACCATGTGACTTTACCACGTGGACTTTACCATGTGGACTTTACCGTGTGGACTGTCAGGAATCCTTACAGCTCCTTCCTCAGGCAGCAGTCTTTTCATAAACACCCATACACTACCAGCATCAGCCTAGCATCCCGCTTTCCATTTATCAAATGCTGAAGTGAGGCACCACACGACCTGGCTGCATCTCCCCGTGTACATCCATTTGTTTCTTATGTCTGGTAGGTACACACAGGTGAAGACTCTGAAGAACATAAAGCTTGTGCCCAAGAGCAAAAGTCTCCCATCGGTAGAAATTGTCCCTTGCTATAAAGAGTCACACCAATGGGAAAAGGCATACTGCAATTAAGCTTGTTAGTTTTAGAATTGTAAAATCTGAATTTGAGCCCTTGAATTTATTGAGAAAGCTGCTGTACTCATATAATTTTCTATGCAAGGGCAGGGAAGGAGTTACACTTTCCATTTAAAATGAAGACAAGCAAGGCTGAGGCTATGGGTCCATAAAAGCAAGAGACCCTGAGCTTGATCCTCAGACCTGCAAAAGAATAAACTGTTCAGTATAAACAAAAATGCAAGTTTGCTCAGACGTCTGCTAACTAAAAACTTGACTTTGATACTGGGGACCCACATGGAGGAAGTTGAAAGCCATCTCCCCAAGGTTACCCTCTGACTGCCATATATATGCTGTGGTACATGCACCCCCCCACCTTCTGTTGTAGTTTCTGGCCTGGATTTTCTAGTCTAGACCAGAGGTTTGGACCCACTCTTAGCCCCACATCACACAGACTTATATTATTTTTATGCTGATTGACCTAGAGCTCAGGCATATAAGTTGCTAACTCTTTACCCATCTTGTTCAGCCACGTGGCTTGATACCTTTTCTCAGAGCAGCATTTCAACTTCTTTCCTCTTCGTCTGTCTATGACATCTCCAGCAACTCTGTTGCATCTTTCTCTGCTCTGAGATCTTCCTGAGTTTTCTTAGCCTGGTAGCCCTGCCCACACTTTCTGTCTGCCTTTGGCCAATCAGCTTTTATTAAACCTATAGGCAGGACAAATATTTACAATGACAGGAAACAGGAGCAACATAACATAGTGCTGCTACAACCTTCCCCACATAAAATAAATAAATAATACATAACTAAAACATAAATAGATACAGGAAAATGAGACTTATCGAAGTTTTAAATGCTTAGCATAGTTGCATCTCCAAGTTTGGGAGGTAGTTCACCTTTGGTATATAGCAGAAACCTCTTGATACTGTTGTGACCATGGCCATCTGTGGTGCTTTGAAAAAAAAATGGACTCCAAAGGCATGATTAGGAGGTATGGCCTTATTGGAGTAAGTGTGGTCATGTTGGAGGAAATATGTCACTTTAGAGGTGGGCTTTGAGGTCTCATATATGCTCAAGCCACACCCAGTGAAACAGTTTACTTCCTGCTGTCTGTAAGATGTAGAATTCTCAGTTTCTTCTCCAGCACCATGTCTGCCATGTCCTGCTATGAGGATAATGGACTAAGCCTCTGAAACTGTAAGTTACCCCAATTAAGTGTTTTTCTTTATAAGAGTTACCATGGTTACAGTGTCTCTTCACAGCAATAGAAGTCCTGACTAAGCCACCATCCATGCAAGGGAATCTAAGCATCATAGAGTTTACTGATTCTCAGAGACAGCATTGATGATAAGAAGACTTAGTATTCACTCAGCCTTTCCAAATGTCTATAGTATTTTCTATTGCACTCTAGAGAGCTATGCTTGTGCAGGAAGCTGCTCCAGGAGACACGGTCTCGAGTTCCTTTCAGTTTATTTTCTTATTTTAAGGAGAAGGGATGGCTGTCTCTTCGTAGACATTGTTGTTTCTGTTGCATGCTATCAAATGGGCACAGAGTTGCTACAAAGCCTTGGGAGGGTACCAGCTCTGTTCTCTTCATCTGTATTCTGCAGAGACCTTGACCAAAAGCACGAAGAGCTGGTATGTGATGCAATCAGGTCATCTTGCACAGAGCAGAAGCCTTGGACTTTTAAGAGAGAACTTCCCCATGAAGTTTGGTTTGGTTCTCCTCACTCTGGATGATTCATCATGACATCACTTATGCTTTGCTCTCTGGATGGATTGAATGGTACCCTCTCTACAAAGATGTACCCACCATGAATCTGTGAGTATAATTTTACTTGGATAAAGAGTTTTTTAAGATCTAAATTAAGAATCCCATGATGACATAACTCTGAATTATTTCATTTATCCCTAAATCTAATGGTAAGTATTCTTACAAGAGACAGAAGAGAAGGTGTAGACACACAGAGGAGAAGGCTGTGTGGACAGAGAGGCAGAGAATAGAATGATGCAGCCAGTCAAAGATGCCCAAAGCCACTTATGCTGGAAGAACAATGAAAAAACCTACCCCGGAGCTTTTGGGGATTCTGACCCTCCTGATATCTGTGACTTGGGAGTTCTGAAATACAGACACACATACAGACAGACAGATACACAGACACACACCACACACAAATACACACTATACACATAGACACACAGACAGACACAATATACATGTATATACACAGACACACACACAAAGACATCTGTTAATAAAAATGACAACACAAGAAGAAACTATAGGAAAGGGAAATACTGCAATGCTCATGTGCACAGAGAAGTCCCTTGTCCCCTCCTTGAGAGGGAAACCACTGGAACTAATGTGTCCCTACAGCTCTTTCTCTGTCTCTCTAGAGAGTGGCTGGTGGCTTCATTGAGCTGCATGGGGCGCTCCTCTGTTTGCATTCCTCTCACATGCATCTCCCCATCACAGAGGAACTTGTGGAGCAAAGCTTGACATTTTCCAGTTCTTGACTCTGTGCCCAGAATCACCAACCCTCACTAGAAAGAGTGACTAAATCCCCAAGACCCCAGAGCACAATTCCTCTGGCTGCCTGCCTGTGACTTCCCCTTCCTGCTCCTGAAGCTGGGGCTAATATCTCAAGACTGCAGTGTTGACAAAAGAGTGGTCCCAGAGCAGAATGGTAAATCCAGTCATCCTTTTATACCCCACAGCTCCTGAGTCCTCAGACTCAACCATTCACAGATCAGAAATAGTTAAAAACAATTCATCTGAGCTGAATGTATGCAGGCCTTTTCCTTGTTATCAGTCCTAAACCAGACAGCATGACAATTGTTCACGTAGTGTTTGTGTTATATAAGACACCATAGCAATCTAGAGATGAATTAAAGTGTATGTGAGGCTGGGTGTGGTAGAGAATGCCTGTAATGCCAACCACTGAGTGTCTGCGTGAGTTAGTGATCAGCCTGTGCTGCATAGAAAGATCCTATCTCAAAAACAAATAAATGAAAACACTCCCCTGCAAAACCAAACAGATCAACAACAAATAAAAACAAAGTCTCCAGGAAGGTGTCTACAGAATCCTGTGACTTTTTATGTAAAGGACTTAGAAATTTTGTATCCTTGGGGTCCTGAAATCAAATAGTCTCTCATAGGCACCCAGCATGTCTGTATTGATTCAGCTTTAGTGACTTAGGAGAGTCCAGCTCAGCCTGTCCCTTTTATTCAGGACTACAAACCTCAAGAATGGCAAGATGTGGTTTAGGCAACAGTTTGGTGTTTGCTTGCTGGACATCTTTTGAATTTTTTATTTTTTTATGAACTACTTGAGGCCCACATGACTTCACAAAGACCGCCCCTGCCATCCATGGATAGGTTCATATTTTGCACACATGGGGAAGCCGCCCTAGTGTAGCTGGGGTAATTTGTGTGCTGCATGAGTTGGGCATGGTCAAGGGAAGATCAGTCCCATGGGTTTCCTAGTCTGTTCTGGTTCTTCATACACAGTCCCATTTGGGTTTATGAACTCTGGATTAAGCTAATGTTAAAGTCTTCTTTTATCCTCAGAAAGCTATAGGTAAGATCAAGCACCTGTCCAGGAGTGACCTTATTCTTGAAGAAGCTCCTGGAAGGTCCTCTTGCCTAGTTTTAGGCATGTCCTCCTTTTTCTGATGGAAGAGGCAACACATAGCCCTCCAGACTACAGGAAATCCCCACTTGGACTAATTATTTTTACTCTGTGTACATCCCTTGCGGGCAGTGCCAGCCATGAGTCACACACTTGCTTCGGGGCTCCTGAACAGATGTAAAGGCTCTTTCCATGGATTCTGCTGCACTGGAAGAGGAGGACTCACCCACTGAGCAGGCCTTGGGAAGGCTCAAGCTCTTCCTCCTTACCCACTCCTTTCTAGAGCATCTTTAAGCTCCCTGGTACCCTAGGGGTCTTTAGCAAGGCATGACAAGTTTGCCTGAGGGGATAATTGAATTCCAGATCTGGAGCTTTCTTGAACCTTGTAAAATTACCAGTCAGTATCAATATAATCTTTATCCACTCTAGTTGTTGCTGACTCCATGGGAGATAGGGCACAAAAAGGATCAGATTGGCAAGAGGAATAAAGTGAGGTCTGTTTCTACAAGTGATAGAGGACTTGTTTCTACAAGTGTGTTTCTTCAGTGAAGATGTTCGGAGCGCTCTGAGGATCTCTACCTAGCAGCAACAGCACCATCACCCCCACCCCCACACACACTGCCACCAGGTCCACATGAGGTAAGGCTCAATCCTCCCCAGGTCAATGTGAGGTAAGGCTGACTCCTCCCCAGATCCACATGAGGTAATTCTCACACCTCCCCATGTCTGCATGAGGTAAGGCTGACTCCTCCTCAGGTCCACATGAGGTAAGGCTGACTCCTCCCCAGGTCTACATGAGGTAAGGCTGACTCCTCCCCAGGTCCACATGAGGTAAGGCTCACTCCTCCCCAGGTCCACATGAGGTAATTCTCACACCTCCTCATGTCTACATGAGGTAAGGCTGACTCCTCCCCAGGTCCACAAGAGGAAAGGCTGACTCCTCCCCAGGTCCATATGAGGTAAGGCTCACACCTCCCCAGGTCCACATGAGGTAAGGCTTACTCCTCCCCAGGTCCACATGGGGTAAGGCTCACTCCCCCCACCAGGTCCATATGAGGTAAGGCTTACTCCTCCCCAGGTCCATATGAGGTAAGGCTTACTCCTCCCCAGGTCCATATGAGGTAAGGCTTACTCCTCCCCAGGTTCATATGATGTAAGGGTTACTCCTCCCCAGGTCCATGTGAGGTAAGGCTTACTCCCCCCACTAGGTCCATATGAGGTAAGGCTTACTCCTCCCCAGGTCCATGTGAGGTAAGGGTTATTCCTCCTACTAACACTATTTTCACTCCAGTCCTTAATGTCCTGGGTTTGGGTTTACCTTTCCTTCCAGTGATATAAACATCTGGAAAATTCAGCTTAAAGAAGGAATGACTTATCTTGGCTCACAGTTTCAGGAGTTTAGGCCGTGGCTGCTTGGCCTCAGTGCTGTGAGCTTGTGATGAAGTAGTAAATCAAAGGTGCTCATTCCAGATTGACTTTGTTGGGGAGATGGGACTGAGATCAAGATATAACCTTCAGAGGCATGCATACCTGTGCAGAACTAACCCCTCCAATCAAGCCTCACTTCCTAATAGTCCATTTCTTTATGAATTCATCACTCAGTGAGGTGGTACATTGGGGAAGTTTGCTTGGTCCAGTCATCTCTCAGGAGCCCAACAGCTAGACATCAATCCTTTAATGTATGAATCTTTGGAAGACATTTTGATTCCAATCATAATGGGTCAAGATACTGACTTTGGTCAAATTCTCACATCAAAATGGATGGCACCATGTTTGGGCAGTTCCTCTCTGTTTTCCAGCAGAGGAGCATTGTGTTATCCTACTTAAGAGGAAAGTCATGTGGGAAGGAGAATGAGAAGAGGCAAGAGTCTGAAGTGGAAGGGGGTGTTTGAGTTCCTCTTGACTGGGTATGGGAACGAATGTGCCTCTGGGAACAATTGGTTGCATTTGAGCAGAGTGTAGCATGCAGAGGGGACACTGGGGTGGGGTGGGGAAGCAGTAGCAAGACAGACTAAAGACCAGGCCAATAATCAACTGTATCCGGATCTGTTGGTCCTGCCAAAGAGTCTGAGGTTTATTCTTCAGGCAATGGGAATGATGACAAGATTTAAGGCAGGCAATTAACAGCGTCAGCTCAATGTTTTAGAACAAGGGCTCTGATTGCCTCCCAGAGCAAAAATGTAATGGGTCCAAGCAAGCTCAAAACGGGGAGATCAGGTAGGCGGCTATGGCTGAAGTCCAGGAGGGAGAATGATTTTTTGAACTGAGGCAATTACAAGAGTGGGAGACCTTGGGAGGCAGGAGATGAGTCAGCTAGGGGCCTCTGTGGAGGCAGGAAGTAGAAGAGAAATCTGGCTTGAACTATGGGTTGTTTGGCTTCAAGAGCGCAAGAGGGGCACAGCCCCCCACTCTGACATGAAAGGCTCTCGACTCCCCTATCCTAGCATAGGCACAGCCTCCTCCCTAGTGGGAGTTTCTCTGGGGAACAGCATGTTTGTGAGATAGTTCCCCAGACTGGCTGTCCCTTCTTTCTTAGTGTCCAGTGGATGCACCCATCCCAGAGCCTGGACTATATTATAGTACTGCAGCGTGGCTTCAGAGCTTGTCATGTTCCATGGGTAAAACAGCTCCTATAAGCTGTGACTTTCATGCCTTTTGGATCAGAAAGAAAAATTTAGATGTTTCCACCTTGATATCACCTTTATTTGATCTGATATTTTAGGATATTGAGCCCAACAAATGTTTGACTGTATTAGAACAATATAGATCTTGTTCAGTATTTTTTTCTTTCTTCTTTGTTCTCTTTGCCTGTTTAGAAAACTCCAAGTTTAATGATCTAACAAGACCAAAGAAAATACCACCCATGACAGAGCTGTCTACACAGCAACCTTATTTTCCCTTCCTGGCATGATAGGAAAGTGCATTTCCCAAATACCTCAATAATTAGGCTGAGGCCATGTGACTGGATTTGGCCAATGTTGCCTGGCTAGCAAAGATGTCAAGTGGCTTCTGGGCCTGGCATGAAGCCCTGAACTCAATGTTCCTGTGGTAATATTGAAGGCCACATGTGGAAAATGGTGGTAATCCAAAATGGAAGCTGTTTAGATTCTTGAGTCACTTCTTGGAAGAGAGCCACTAATCTGCTTTGGCTGTGACTTGAGCAAGTAGTAAATGTAAAGCATGTCAGGCCTGTGCAGCTGAGGGTTATTCCTGTAGGGCCTGTGATCCCAGCTAAGGCACTTGGTCAGCAGTAAAGCATGGCTTTTCTCTAGGATCAGTCAAACCTCTCTGCTATTGGCTGTCCTCAATGATGCTCACTGGTTGGAGCCTGGCATTGTCACGAGAAGTCAGACAGCATACCAAACACAACAGTCTATGATGAAGGATATTGAAACAAGACTACAGATACTTGAATGAGTATATGCATATATACATATACGCACACACTTTTATGGATAAGCCTTGAAGCATTTGTTGATAAACACATACTTCGGGGGAAAGTCATGTTTTCTAAATAATAGTCAAGAAAAATGTAGTAGATCTGGGTATGGTGGCTCATGTCTTATGAAACTGAGACGGAAGTATTGCCGTATATTTGAGGCTAATGTGGGCTGCAAAATGAGATGCTATCTCAAAAGAAAAATAAAAGAGAGGACAAGACAAAGGTGGGTGAGAGAGAGGGAGGGAGGGAGAGAGAAAGAGAGAGAGAGAGAGATCAAGTAAGGACAGAATTCTTCATGCTTCCAAACACGGTTGTTTTATTCACCTGGAGGATAATGATGATGCACCATAGAGTGTGTCCTCAGGCTCCTCCGCCTCTCATCTCAATGCTTGTCTTTGAGGAGAGCACCTTTTGTTATACCTCAAGTTCATTGCCATCTCCAAGGGAACATCTGGGTATGTTCCCTTTCCAGATCAAGGGCTACTATGTAGGCGGTGGGCACTCCAACCTCAGGATGCCTTTGAGCTGAGAATGAACCCAAACCACTGTGCATAAAAACAAAAGCTGAGGGGTAGGAGGCTCATGGAGTCCTCTATGGAGATTTTCATTCCATGAAGGAGTAGAATTAAGGGAGGGGGACCAATGTCTAGCATGAGCCACCATAGCCACAGAGGGAAAAATATTACGGAGAACAGTACTCTTAAAAATGTCACTCAGGCAAAAGCAGAGATCCATAGCTAAGCACCAGGTCAAGTTCCTAGTCCAGCTGAAGAGAGAGATGAGAGAGTATATGAGCGAAGGGGTCAGGATCATGAGGAGGAGACCCACAGAGATGGCTGACTGGAACTATTGGAAGCTCAATGTCTCTGAAATAATTACTGAAGGACCTTCATGGAAAGGAACTAAACCTTCCAAAGGCAGACAATAGTCAAACATTGTGGACAGTTTGTGGAGCCTCTTGCAGTTGGATCAGAGTATGTTCCTGGCACATGAACTGACATCTTGGAGCCCATTCTCTACAGAGGAACACCTAACTCACTCAACCTTGATGCTGGGGGAGGCGGGGAGGGACTCGGACCTACCTCAACTGGATATGCCAGATAGAACTGATGGATGGAGAGATGGGGTGGGGGGAGGATAAGGAAGGACTGGGAGGGACTGGAAGGAGGGGGGAGCAGTGGTAGATATAGGAAAAAAAACTTTTTAAATGGAAAAACAAGCAAAATATGTCAAATATCCAAATCCACCATGGCAGTTTATGACCTCTAGTTAGTTCACCAGCGGCTGAGAGAAGCAGAGGTGGAGCTGACTGACATGAAGAGGAAGAGGCCACTGGGCAGACTGGGACAAAAACAGGAGGATGAAAAGGCAATGAGACATGTTGATGGAAGCGTCCCTTCAACCACCACACCATGCAAACCCATAAAGCTACACCTGATTTTATTTATACTTTGTTGTTAGCTGTGGGTGAGGTAGGCCCCCACTCACTCACATGGGCATGTGTGGAGGCCTGTCTTTCTCAAATCCTCCTCCTTTTCTTTCTTTCTTTCTTTCTTTCTTTCTTTCTTTCTTTCTTTTTTTTTTTTTTTTTTTTTGAGACAAAATCCCTTACTGAACTTGAAGCTGTCCAGTGAGCCCAAGGATCTCTATCAAGCTTCCCCCCACTCCGAGCTGGTATCATGGGTATGTGCTGCTGTGCCCAGCTTTTACATGGTTTCTAGAGATCCAGACTCAGGACCCCATGCTCACACACTGAGCCCTGTAACTCTTGATTCAACCTGAGAAAATATAATTTGAAACTCTTCTAAAATATTTCACTTTCTACCTCAGATGTGAAAATCAGAGGTGCTGTGGGATTATGTTTTTCTGCATTGTAAATATTTGTCACTGTAAATATTGGTTTAATAAAATGCTGATTGACCAGAAGTTAGGCAGATAGGAAGTGTAGGTGGAGCAACTAGACAAGAAGAATTCTGGGAAGAGGAAAAGCAGAGGAGACACAGAAGAAGGAAGATGAAAATGCTGCACTGAGGAAAAGGTACCAAGCCACATGGCTAAACATAAATAGAATCATGGGTTAACTTAAGCATAAGAGCTAGTCAATAATATGCCAAAACTACTGGCTCAGCAGTTACTATAATAACTGCTTTGGAAGTGGCTGCAGGGCATTTGAGAGTTTCTCATAAGGCAGAAACTTCTGACTACACAGAGCATCTTGGAGAGTTCTCTTTCTGGCTTTCTAATGGCAGTTCCAGGCTAATCACCCTCAACTACTCATTTCTGCCTCATCCTGTCTCTATAGTGAGCTGTGGCCTCTCATCTAACTGTAAAACCATGTTTTCTTTGTGTGGGTTTAAACTTTTCATGCTTCCATGACACATTTGTTTCTTGTACCTGACACCTCACCGCACACCAGAGAGAATTAGTTAGGATCAGAGCAAGTCACCTAGCCTTAACTGGGAGCCTTACATTTTCCTTTTCTCCTTCTCCTTCTCCTCCTCATCCTTTTCATCAGATCTTGGCCCTGAATTCTAGTTCATTACCTGAATGATCTTGACCCATGACCTTTGCTATGTTGGCTGGAATGGATAGCCAAGTGATTATTTGGTTCATGTCTATAAATTCTCTGTCCCTAAATTATTCTTGAATAGCCTTTTTTTTCTCTCTCTCTCTCTTCACTTTTTCTTTTCAGCAATGACCCCTCTGCTGTTTAGCTTGGCCTCCTCCAGCAGAGGATGGCTAGGAAAGAAGATGGCTGAGTATTGTGCTGACTCAGATGAGCCTCCTAGTCACTCTCTCTTCTCCCTGTTCTCCCATCTTCTCCCCAGAAAAGGCAAGAGGAACTAAGGTTCAGCATCAACTCCAGGCAAGTATGATTACTTCATTCCAATATCAAGACTGGGTCAGGTGTTCCTCTGGAGGGAATGGGCTCCAAGGTGGCTGTCCAAGGTGCTTCAGAACCTAAGCTGTTCAGTTGTTATGGTTTGCAGCTTGGACATGCTTTGCTTTTTGCTTTTTTGTTTAAAGTCCATTAACGAGTGAGTACATCCCCTGCTTATCTTTCTTTGTTTGTGATACCTCACTCAGAAAGATATTCTCCAAATTCATCCATTTGCCTGCAAATTTTAGAGTATCATTTTTCTTACTGCTGAGTAGTACTCCATTGTATAGATGTACCACAGTTTGTTAATCCATTCCTCAGTTGAGGGGTATCTAGGTTGTTTCCAGGTTATTCTTATTACAAATAATGTTGCTATGAACATACTTGAGCTAATGCTTTTGCGGTGTGAATGTGCATCTTTAGGGTATATGCCCAGTAGTGGCATTGCTGGATCCTTGGGGAGACTAATTGCCAGTTTTCTGAGAAAAATCCATATTGAATTCCAGAGTGGTTGAGTAACCTTACACCTGCACCAACAATGGAGGAGTGTTCCCCTTGCTGGGCATCCTCTCCAGCATAGGCTGTCATCTGTGTTTTTAATCTTAGCCATTCTGAAAGGTGTAAGGTGGTATTTCAAAGATGTTTTGATTTGCATTTCTTTGATGGCTAAAGATGTTGAGCACTTTTTCAAGTGCCTTTCAGCCATTTGTAATTTTTTTGTTGACAATTCCCTTTTTAGTTCTGAACCCCATTTTTAATTGGGTTATTAAGGGTTTTGGGCTCTAGTTTCTTGAATTCTCTATATATTTTAGAGATCCGTACTCTGCCACTTGTAGGGTTGGTGAAAATCTTTTCATTCTGTAGGCTGTCGTTTTGTCTTATTGACTGTGTCCTTAGCTTTACAGAAGCCTTCTCAGTTTCAGGAGGTCCCACTTATTGATTGTTGTTCTTAGTGTCTGAGCTACTGGTGTTATATTTAGGAAGTGGTCACCTGTGCCAATGCGTTGGAGGGTATTTCCCACTTTCTTTTCTATCAAGTTCAGTGTAGCTGGGTTTATGTTGAGGTCTTTGATCCACTTGGATTTGAATTTTGTGCAGGGTGATAGGTTTGGACCTATTTGCATTTTTCTATACACTACCATCCAGTTATGCCAACATCATTTGTTAAAGATATTATCTTTTTTCCATTGAATATTTTTGGCCTCTTTGCCAAAGATCAGGTGTTCATAGGTGTATGGATTAATGTTGGGGTCTTCAGTCTGATTCCATTGATCCACAAGGCTGTTTTTATTACTGTGGCTCTATAATATAACCTGAAGTCAGAGATGGTGATGCCTACTGTGGTTCTTTTGTTGAACAAAATTTTTTTTGGCAATTCTGGCTTTCCTGTTATTCCAAATGAACTTGAGTATTATTCTTTCAAGGCCTGTAAAAAATTGTGTTGGGATTTTGATGGGAATTGCATTGAATCTGTAGATTGCTTTTGGTAGGATTGCCATTTTTACTATGTTAATCCTACCTATCCAGGAATATGGGAGATCTTTCTGTTTTCTGATATCTTCTTCAATTTCTTTCTTCAGTGATTTAAAGTTTTTGTCAAATAGATCTGTTACTTCTTTGGTTATAGTTACACCAAGGTATTTAATGCTATTTGCAGCTATTATAAAGGGTGATGTTTCTCTTATTTCTTTTTCAGGCCTTTTATCTTTAGTGTATAGGAGGGCTACTGATTTCTTTGACTTAATCTTGTATCCTGCTACATTGCTGACGGTGTTTATCAGCTGTAGAAGTTCCCTGGTAGAATTTTGTTGGTCACTTATATATACAATCATATCATCTGCAAATAGAGATAGTTTCACTTCTTCTTTTCCAAATTGTATTCACTTAATCTCCTTTTGTTCTCTTATTGATTTAGCTAAAACTTTGAGAACTATATTGAATAGATAAGGGGAGAGAGGATAGCCTTATCTTGTTTCTGATTTTAGTGGGATTGCTTTGAGTATTTCTCCATTTAGTTTGATGTTAGCCATCGGCTTTTTGTAAATCGCCTTTATTATATTTAGATATTTTCCCTGTATTCCTGATCTCTCCAGGATTTTTATCATAAAGGAGTGTTGGATTTTGTCAAATGTTTTCTTTATCGTTTTAGGACATGATCATGTGGGTTTTTTTTTCCTTCAGTTTGTTTATGTGATAGTTGACATTTACAGTTTTTTTTTTGTATGTTGAACCATCCCTGAATTTCTAGAATGAAGCCTACTTGATCGAGGTGGATGATATTTTTTATATGTTATTGGATTTGGTTTGCCAGAATTTTGTTGAGAATTTTGCATCAATATTCATGAGGGAAATTGGCCTGTAATTCTCTTTCTTTGTTGCATCTTTGAGTGGCTTGGGTATTTGGGTTGTTGTGGCCTCATAAAAAGAGTTTGGCAATATTCTTTCAGTTTCTACTATATGGAACTATTTGAGGAGTATTGATATTAGTTCTTCTTAGAATTCTGCACTGAAGCCATCTGGACCTGGGCTTTTTTAACTTGAGAGGCTTGTAATTACAGTTTCAATTTCCTTTGGGGTTATACGTTTGTTTAGGTCTTTAATCTGATCTTGATTTAATTTTGGTAAATGGTACCTGTCCAGAAATCTGTCCGTTTCTTCTAGGTTTTCCAATTTTGTGGAGTATAGATTTTCCAAGTATGATCTGATAATTCTCTGGATTTCCTGGGGGTCTGTTGTTATGTCCCCCCTTTCATTTCTGATTTTGTTGATTTGAATACTCTTTCTCTGCTTTTTGGTTAGTTTGGATAAGGGTTTATCTATCTTGTTGACTTTCTCAAAGAACCAACTCTTTGATTCATTGATTCTTTGTATTGTTTTTTTTTTGTTTCAATTGTATTGATTTCAGCTCTAAGTTTGATTATTTCTTGCTGTCTACTCCTTCTAGGTGAGTTTGCTTCTAATTGTTCTAAGGTTTGCAGCTGTGCTGTTAGTTCTCTAGTGTGGGATTTCTCTTGGTTTTTCATATAGGCATCTAGTGCTATAAATTTTCTTATGACTGCTTTCATTGTGTCCCATAAGTTTGGGTATGTTGTGGATTCATTTTCGTTAAATTTTAGGAAGTCTTTGATTTCTTTCTTAATTTCTTCCTTGGCCTAGAGTTCAAGTTGAATGATGTTTAGTTTCTATGAGTTGGTAGGCTTTCTTTGATTTTTGATGTTGTTGAACTCTAACATTAGACCATGATGGTCTGATATGATACAAGGGATTATTTCCATTTTTTTGTATCTATTGATATTTGCTTTATGACCAATTATGTGGTCAATTTTAGAGAAAGTTCCATGTGCTGCTGAGAAATATGTATATTTTT
The DNA here is from genome assembly GCA_004025045.1 of Sigmodon hispidus. Taxonomy (NCBI): domain Eukaryota; kingdom Metazoa; phylum Chordata; class Mammalia; order Rodentia; family Cricetidae; genus Sigmodon; species Sigmodon hispidus. The sequence continues at coordinate 119,619 of PVIH01004234.1, forward strand.
TTGTGTGTGGGTGGAAGCTTCTGAAAATATCAAGTTCATTTGCATCATAACCTCTGTTAGGCTTCTTATTTCTCTGTTGAGTCTCTGTCTGGTTGACCTATCCAGGGGTGAAAGTGAGGTATTGAAGTCCCCCACTATTAGAGTGTGACATTTGATATGGGGTTTGAGTCTTAGTAAGTTTCTTTTACATATGTAGGTGCCTTTATATTAGGGGCATAAATAGTCAGGATTGAAATCTCATCTTGATCAATTTTTCCTGAGATGAATAAGTAATGTCCATCTTGGTCTCTTTTAATTGATTTTAGTTTGAAGTCTACTTTGTTAGATATTAGGATTGCAACACCAGCTTGTTTCTTGGGGCCATTTGATTGGAAAATCTTTTTTTCTCAACCCTTTACTCTGAACCTGTTTCTGTCTTTGAAGTTGAGGTGTGTTTCTTGTATGCAGCAGAAGGATGGCTTCTGTTTTTGTACCTATCATGTTAAGTTGTGTCATTTTATAGGTGAATTAAGTCCATTAATATTAAAGGATATTAATGACCACTGATTGTTATTTCCTATTATTTTTGGTGGTAGCTTGTGTGTATTTCCTTTCTTTGGGTTTTTCTTCTGTGGAATTATCTATTGCTTGTGATTTCATGGATGTATCTGGGATCCTTAGATTGTAGTTTTCCCTCTAGTGCTTTCTGAAGAGCTGGATTTGTGAATAGGTGTTGTTTAAATCTAATTTTGTCATGAAATATTTTGTTTACTATATCTATGGTGATTGATAGTTTTGCTTGGTATAGTAGTCTGGGTTGGCAGCCATGCTCTTTTAGTGTCTCTATAACTTCTAATCAGAACTTTCTTGCCTTCTTGTTTCCACTGAATAGTCTGGTGTAATTCTAATGGATCTGCCTTTATAGGAAAATTGGCCCTTTTCTTTTGCAGCTCTTAAAATTTTTTTCTTTGTTCTGTATGTTTTGTGGCTTGGTTATTATATGGTAAGCAGACTTTTTCAAGGCGTCTAATCTATTTGTTGTTCTGTAAGCTTCTAGTATCTTCATAGGCATTTCCTTCTTTAGGTTGGGAAAGTTTTCTTCTATGATTTTTATTGAATACATTATTTGTGCTTTTGAGCTGGTATTCTTCTCCTTCTTCTATTCCTATTATTATCAGGTTAGGTCTTTTCATGGTGTCTCAAATTTTCTGAACATTTTGTGTTATAGCTTTTTTGGTTTTAGTGTTTTCTTTGACTGATGTATCTATTACCACTATTGAGTCTTCCACTCCAGAGATTCTCTCTTCCATCTCTTGGGTTCTATTCGTTATGCTTGTGTCTATAGCTCCAGCTCTTTTCTTCAGATTTTTCTATTTCCATCTTTGCCTCATTTTGTGCCTTCTTTATTGCTTCTCTTTCAATTTTTAGTTCCTGGAATGTTTCTTTCATTTGTTGGTTTTCCTTTTCTTGGTTTTCTTTCAAAAATTTGTTCATCTATTTCAATTTTTGTTTGTATTTTCTTCTATTTTTTAAAGGGACTTTTTAATATTCTCTTTTAAGGTTTCTATAATCTTCATAAAGATGTTTTTGATGTTTCCTTTTCTTTCCTCTTCATTGCTCTGTTCAGGTCTTGATGTTGTAGAACCACCAATCTCTTCTGGTGTTGCCTTGTTGTTCTTTATATTGCTATATGTATTCTTGCACTGATGTCTGCCCATTGCTTCCATGGTTCACTCTTAGTTAGCTACTAGTCAGTTGTGACTAGAAGGCTTGTGTGTCTCCTGTCTGCTCTGAGCAAGGAGTCTGCATGATCTCTGACTCCACTCTGGAGACGAGTTTGCATTTTGAAGGAATCCTTCTATCTATGATGTTGCAGTTTGCTCTGGAGGCAGGGCCTGGCTGTGGGAGGTCTCTTCTGCTAGGGATTTCTGGGGAAAGCCCATCTCAGCCTTAGCCTAGGACCTGTCTGCTATTGAGAGTGTGAGATCAGAACCATGGGTGTGACCCCAGTCCTGGAGAGGAATTTTTTGGGTGAGTGGCCCAGGAGCTGGAATCTGCTCACCTCTGATTCCACTCTGGACACAGGTCTGTGTTGGGGGTCTTAAATTCTAAAATCATTTCTAGTAAAAGTATCTGAAAAAGCAGGGTATATCTGATAGTATTTTATATGTAATTATGCTTTCCAACACAGAGGTGGAAAGCTGGATAACAGGCCATTCCACACAGCCAGAGAAATCTAGGTAGTATCCCCACTAGCCTCAGTTGTAATTCACTCTGTATACTGTGTATTATGTGGAAATAGTGTATACTTGATGTATTTGTGCCTCTGAAAATTTTGAATAAACAAAGGTCCATACATACATATATAAAACACATTACACATTCTATAGAGCCTTGAATTCTTGAGTTGATTCTTGATAAAAATACATCTTGCAAATACATTTCCTTCATTATCTCTTTAAAAATAGTATCCATAAATTTTCACTTTGATGCCCTACTATTCTGTGACCTGCATTAAAAGTGAAGAGTCAGGTTAAAATAAAAAGGCAGAAAATTAAAAAAAAGTTCACTCTATAACTGGATGTGTGTCATCTGGGGGACTGGTTTTCTTCAAAGAATGTCCCTCTGGTGCTTAATGTGTGAATACATGGATCATAAATTCTACTGTGTTCACCAACACTGACAACTCTGTCTTCAGCTGTTGACCTCTGCCTGTAGTGGGTGATCATTAATATCATACATTCTCTCACTCTTAAACTCTTTGCTAGGAGTTTAAGGCAGATTGTGTCTGTTTCCACTGACCTTTGGGAGATTTTTCACATGTTCCCCTTTAAACAGGCTGTGTAGAAACCAATTACTGGAGCATGGCTAAGCTCACAGGAGTGGTCAATGTGGGACCCTCGATTCTGTCATCTTTCCCTATATTAAAATGAGCAAGGGCTCTGCCAATGGAAGCAGTTAGGACTCAGATCTGAAGAAATGCATAGGGACTTTTCTGATTAACAATTCTTCTCCAGGGCTGATGAGTTTAGCTACCTCCTGAGGTACAAAGATAAGGAGCTGGAGACCTTGGACCAACTGCCAGGAGTGGCTGAGAATCCTATCCCGGAAGGACCAGTCTCTGTGGTAGACCTCACTGGAATTGACCCTTGTAATGGGCAGGTCTTTTTTCTATATATAGAGAAAGAACTGTATCCACACAGCAGTATAGAGAAGAGCAGTAGAATTATCTAATGAAGGCAGGTGTTTGAGAGATACCCACTCTTGACAAATGAAAGGATGGGCCTTACAGGATCCAGTACCATACCTTAGGCATGATAAACTTCATCTCAGAGGCTGGTGAGTTGTTCAATTTCTTGTCTTATATAAAGTTTTCATTGTGTCTGGTAAAAGCAATTCTGACTTGGTGTAATTATTGAATTACCTTCCAGTGAATATTTACAATGCTGCCTATCATATCTTAAAGTTCTTTGTAGGATTAAAAGCTAATGGTGACAGAGAAAAAGGTCACATACTCCCTGAGGCTTAATCTCTATCAGAATGTCCCTCTTTGGTAATTTATCTGTTCAGACATCATCTCCCAGGTCCCCTCCCTATGAGCTTCTGTGAGCCTCTGTGCTGCTGCAGTCAGCCCATCACTGATCTTGATGCCTTACTGCATGTGAAAATGCATGAACCTTTAACCTTTAACCCTGAACTCAGGACAGCCTGCTGCAACTGATCTTCTGATTTACATCCTTTCTTTTAGAAAATTATATTTATTTTCAGTTTGTGTGTGTGTGTGTGTGTGTGTGTGTGTGTGTGTGTGTGTGTAGAGGGTGGTGTGTGTGTGCTCTGGTGCATGTGTGATGTCAGATACAACTGGTAGGAGTATTCTCTCATTCCACTGTGTGGTTCCCTGGGATTGAACTCAGCTCATCAGGCTTGGCAGCAAGTGCCTTTACCCACTGAGCCATCTTGCCATCTTTCTGATGTGGGGATGCCTTCTTGTATGCTGTGAATATCATTCTTTAAATAAACAAACTGTAGAACAGTAATATAGACTCGGGGATCCCTTTGAAAGAAGAGAAAGGAGACTAGATAGGATAGACATAGGTAGATTATTATATCTACCTGTAAACAATTATTAGACAAGTATGAGCCAAAGACATTTTGCACTGGTATAGATGCTTCTGTATTGATACAAATGTGAAATCATTTTATATGTTTGATTGAGATAATTTGTATATTGATACAAATTTAAATCTGAAGTTGTTTGATATGTCTATGGTAATTTGTATATTGACAGAAAATTGAATCTGTAATTGCCATATTTTGCATATGTTTATACCTCTGTTTAAAATATTTTGCACATTGATGCATATTAAGCATATTATTGTCATCTCCATTTTACAACTTCTACCTCTGTTTAATTATACTAGTCATAATATATAATTATATTAGTCATAATATACATATAAGATGCTTTGTATACCTCTGTTTAGATATTTCATATATGATATATATTTAGGATACTGTTTTTATTTTGCACAGTAGATGTTCCTCTGACTAATGTTTATATAATAGTCATACTGAAGTCATGATTCAGAGACTGTACATCCATTTATAGATTGACTAATTTTACAATGCAAGCTTCAGTCTTTAGGATAATAAGAACTGTAGATTACCATTACTTAGGTGTCATGTAATAGTCATGTTATTTAGGTTTCCCAGATACATGCTAGAATATATCAGATAGACAGGAGTCCTCAACCACTTCATAAACATGGAGAATATGGCATTTAATGTTTTGTTACTCAGAATTCAGTCATGAGAGACACGACAACTCCTGGCATCACTGTTCCTTTCTCAGGATGGTGTTGAACATCAAGGGCACTCCACTAGGAATTTGTTTTCCTTGGTGGAAATGGCATATTGGGCAAAGAACTGTCCTTACCTCAACCGATGTCAGTACACACACTGTCCAATCAGGATGAGCAGGATGAAGGATAGAGACTGCTGAAGCCTTTCAGGACAGAATAAGATGGTTTCTCCAAAAATATCTACTTCTGAAGAGATCTGTCAGATATCATAGGCGCCTGCAATCAGAAAGGTGGATGCTCCAACTGTGCAAAAAAGTTGTCGGTGATTGTTCAGGTAGCTGACTGTCGCTGTCCTCTCCTAAATCTTGGAAGCTACTCTCTTGTGCTTCCAACCTTCAGGTAATATATTTTCCTTCTCAGGTCTTGATGGGGCTGAAGAGTAGACAGTTAAGGTTACTACCGTCTCATCTCTTAGCAAAGAGCACTCAGGTGTTGGATTGTTAGTATTCAAGATAAACAGCTTTGAAGCAATTCTGTACCTTTCTGCTTTCTAATACTCTAGACATGTAGGATGTACCTTATATTTGTTGTTTTTTAGTTGTAGTTTGACCTTGCTTATATTTTGCCTTTTCCTCCTCCAGACATTGCCTTATAATGATTCCTATTTTATATAGTCTTATACTTAGTTTAGAACTCTCTTAGTTAAACAAAAGGGGGAAATGAAGTAGGATTCAGATATTCACTGGCAAAGCTTGGAGGTGTGTCTCTGGAGTGCTAGGAGCCTGAATGGGGTGTGGTCAGACCCATTGAGAGGCCAGGATACTGACCTTTTCTTCCTGTTTGTTCCTGTTTTCTTGAGGAGTGGATCAAACCATTCATCCTGGGGCGTTCCACTCTCCAAGAATTGTCTTAAGATTCCTTTTGTATCAGTGAGTGTTTATATAATCCCTTAATAAATATTAATCCCTTATATGATACCTTGCTAGTAAATTTTTCACAATATCTTTCTGTCCTTTCTTCTTTTGGATTTGATGGGAAAGACTGTATAGTCTTTGAAGATGAACTTGGAATGATGATTTTGGCTGTGTCCTGACTGTACCTTCAAGTCTTTATTCTGCTTGTATCTGCTTCCAGACTACTCTTTTTTTCTTTCAATGTTGATTTTTTTTCTTAAAACCAGAGTTGATGCTTCCTCTTGAAATGGTCAAGAGGCCTAACTAAAGAGGTGGTTATTATTAATAGAACATTTGTGACTGAAAGGGTTCAGTAGTTTTCTGGAAGAATTTATTAATGCTCATGAAAGAACATGTTTACGCTTCACCCCTGCACTGTTCCCCTGCTGTATGCTTAGTCTCTACACATGTTTAATAATCATTGTTGATTCCCTTAAAAAAAAATAGGTAACGTAAGTAGCTTCTGTTTTTAAAAGTCTTGATACTTTCATCAATTAATACTTTAATTATGATGGAGTTTTCATCTGAGCTGGGGCACTGAGGCAAGGAAAGAGTTTCCTTCTGACTTTTGAACTTTGGGGATGTGAGGGGAAAGTGCTTATCCACCAGGATCTGAGTCACATCAGTGCCTGTGATGCTGAGCCAAGCTCAATTCCCCAGGTTGGTTTTCGGTGAGGTTTGTCTTCTCTTTAGGGAAACATAAAGACCCCAAGAGACTGGTAGCAGAGATGACATTAATGACAGGGGTGTGACCAATAGTGTGCTGGGGACTTCATGAATAGGAAGGATCGATCCTTCACATCCCTCTCAGAGAGAAGAATTCTTTCTACTCTGTTGCACTGCTCACTCATTTGCAGCAAGTGAAGACAACGATGAGTGTGAAAATATAAAGTGCAGAGTCCATCCAAGCCTGTAGGGTTGATGCCACTGTCTTAAGAGGAACAGCTACTTTTCTTTAACAAAGCTTTGAACAACAGCGCGTTAAAGCGTTTGTTGGCTGGGAAACTGGAAAGGGTTTTCTGTGCACCCTGGAGAATAGATTCTGCACCATCTAATCAATGAATCTCTTTTAAGGAACAGCGAGGGTGGCTCTTACCACCCAGAGGAGGCACCACTGAGATTCCCACAGAGATCTTCCCGGCATCTTTCCTAGGAACCCTATTTTAAGAAGTGGAGAATTCCTTGGGGTCAGAGGAGGCCCCTATCTACCATAGGCTTCTAAAGTGTGTATAGGTCAAAGAATAGAGGGGGACATGGTGGAGGCCAGGCCAGCTTTCTGTCTCATAAGTACACGCTCCTATGACAACATGGCCATGTATCGTAGGGGCCTTTGATATTTTCCTGACCAGTTGGAGAAGTAACAAGTCACACATAGATCACAAACAGATGGTTTAGGTTCAGAGAGGAAAAGAATAAAGAAATGTCCTGCTGTTATGCAGAGCACCAGGGTCTATTGTGTTGTTTGCTTTAGTAACAGGTGTGTGATAGGAACAAACAGACGCTTCTAAGAAAAACAATGGAGTTGAGTGGCATGCTCACAGCTGCATTGCCAACACTCAGGCGAGGGCAGGAGGAGGGCACAGCTTGAAGCCAGGCTTGGCCACGTTGTGATTTTGAGGCTAGCCCATATATGTGTAAGCATACATACATCATGGCCCTTCATAGGACCCAAACTTGCTGACTAGTCTTCTCTGATGTTAGAATGTTGTCACCCACTTGATGGTGGCACAGGGCCAAGTAACTAGTTGATCCTTTCAACTGGTTTGAGTTATTTCCATGCTCCTGAAAACCAGCTTAGTCTGCTATTGCCTTTGTAGTCAAGAAGTCAGAGATGTCTAAAGCAAAGCTAGGAGAAGTGTCTTGTTCGTAGCATTTCTGAGACTGGTAATGAAAGCCAATGAAGCTACAGGGCTTCCTTAGGTCCCCCCCCCTCCTTCCCTCCCTCCTTCCCTTCCTCCCTCCCCCCTTTCCTTCTCTCTTTCTCTGTGTACTGGGAGCATGTGTGAAGACCAGACGTTCCTCAGGACCTATTCACCTTGTTTTTGGAGACAAAGTATCCACTAGCCTGGCGCTCACTATGAAGGCTGAGCTGGCCAGCAAGTCTCAGGGATCTTTCCATCTCTGTCTCCTAAAATTGTAATCACAAGCACATATTGTCACACCCAGTTTTTTTCCCCTTCCAAGATAGGTTTCACTGTGTAGCTCTGGCTGTTCTGGAACTCATTATGTAGTGGACTGGCTTTGAACCCACAGAGATCCACCTGCCTCTTCCTCCCAAACCCACTCAGCTTTTTAATTGCCACTTCTGAAGGCCTAATTCAGGTCATGTAGCTTGTATGGAAAGTGTTTTCCTGATTGAGCTATCGTGCCAGGCCCAGGTTTTTTTTTCTTGATTTCACATTCTGAGTCTCTATCATCTTAAAATAAGTATGAATGCCCACATTGTAAATTAGAGTGTGGAAAGGGGAGTTTAAATAATGTAATGTGCAGATACTAAAATGTAGCACAAGGTGCTAAGTAGAAATTACAGGTAGTCATTGTTTTGAGCTAAACTCCTTCCCCAGGCCCTCACATACCAGATTATAAATTAAAATGGAGTCACTCATGCCCAGGCCCTCATTATCCATCTGAAATTAAGCTGCAAATCTGACCTCTCAAGAAACCAGGAAAAATGAGAGATGAGAGCCAGATGCCCCAAACAGGTCGGTTTCAACCCGAATACTGGTGAAGTTTCCTTGGTTTTAATTTTAATCCACACACAAAGCAGTGGCCTAAAGTAACCCTATTGTCCAGTCTCTGCTGCTGTTGTTCTGTCCTCACCTCACAAAAGAGAGTGACTTTGAAGTGATCAGCTTTTTTTCTTACTCTTTGTCTCTGTCTGCTAAGCAAACCTCTTCTCAGGCCATTGAGCCATCCATTCCTCCCCCCCCCCCAATTTTTTGATTCTGAAATTAAATCCAGAGATGATTAAGATGCTTAAATTCCAGTGTTGTAACTTTGTTCTGGGAAAACAAAGTATTCAAATACGTGCAGTTGTTGTTGGGGAGGAAGGCAGGATATGTGTGCTTTGTTTGGTTTTGTTTTTACATTTGCAGTCTGGTGGAGCCCTGGGAGAAGCTCTGGGAGTCAGTTGGTGGTGACAGCCATTGATGAGCTCACCGTTTGCCTCACGAAAAGGGCAGGCCAGTTAAGATGCCCTCAGAATGTTCATTTCTCCCTCCTGGCAGAAGAGAAGTAGGTTCTAAGATTTTACCATGTGAGCTTGTCATGCAGGGTAGACACGCATGTGAGCCGAAGTACTGCTTTCTCTTTTGGCCTCCAGGTTGACCAAGGCCTTGTCAATGACCATCAACGCAGATGCAACAAAGTGTCCACTATAAATTTCTCAGGATTCTAATTCTAGGGTTCAGACCCAAGTGTTAAAACTTTGGCCCTTTTAGTAAACGTCTTTCTTTCTTCCAAGAGTTGGTGGAACCTTAGACAGTCAGGTTTTAGTGCAGCCCTAGGGTGCAGATGCTGGGATTCTCACGCTCCGCCTCCTCTCTTTAGCTTCCTAGTATGTGCTCCCTCTGCAGCCCACCTCACTGCTAGCCCAAAGGACAACAGGATTGACCTTCATTACCGATTAGACTCCGAACTCCTGATCCAAAACAAACCTTTCCTCTTTTTAAGCTGCTTTCCTAGGGCATGTGTGATAGGAATGCAAAGAGTCAGTGCTAGAGATCAAAGGTGGTAAAAACACCCCCCATTCCCCACCCCCCCACCCCCCACCAGTAACCTCCTTTTTCAACTACTACTGTAGTGGAACCCTTATCTCATCAAAAGCAACTGAAGAGTTCATGTGTCCAATTACCAGCTGGTTTGGCAAGACAGATCAGCCAGGCAAACACTCAACATGAACTCTCTGTGGGCTCTGAGAAGCAACTGAATTCTGATTTCTGCAGGGAAATGATTTTACTCAACCCAATAGATAAATCCTGATAATTTTTTTTTAAGTTTTATTTCATTACTGATCTTTGTCCTCTGTAAAGCTTGACTACTAAGTCTCAACACTGAGTTCTATTCTCACATAGTTTTCTTCCAGGGTTTTTAGGCACAGTGTCAACTTAATAATAAAAAGCCACTTAGATGTGTTTCCCTGGAGACAGGAGTGGATCATTGATGTGACAATAGCTGGCCTGTTTCCCCTGTTGCTTGCCAGAGGTGATCTGACCTGCACTCTGCATCTCAGAACGGTGTCTTCGTTCAGCTGCCCTCTAGTGGTCAGAACACAGACCGTTTTTCCCCAACAGCACTTCCTTGAAGAATGAAGAACAAAATAATGACCTGCATTCATAAATAATCACTGAGTACATAATCCTTTCCTGGGTCTACTAGTTTATGCAGACTTTACACTAGGAAACTGTACTACATACATGCTCTGTCTTGAAGGGATGTTTGATTTATTAGCCCTCCTTCTTGTTAGGCTTATTTAGTGTAAATGTGAATGTGTTGGCATGCGTGCCACAGTGCAGGCATGGAGATCATAGAACACATTTGAGAGTTCTCTTCTTCCACTTTGTGAGTTTGGGGATCGAATTCAGATCGGAAAGCTTGGTGGCGAAGAACCAGGGAAGACCCTCCATCTTAAGCAAGCACCTATACTCATCTCTCCTCCCCCGAAACAGGCCTGAGTTTTGAATTCTTAGAATTACTGATCAAAGTACAAAGTCAGACTGTCCCCACACAGGAGATAGCCTAGGGCCATCTGATAGCAACTGAAAAACCACAGAATGTCCCAGCACAGGAGATAGTCTGTACAAAAAGGTTTGACAAGCAACCAGACAAACTGAAGACTAAGATAACAGAGGAATTCTAGAAAGTCTCTAGGAAGGAGCTAATTAGAATTGTACTCATATTGAGACCCCTAATTGATGTATAACTTTGAGGTTTTTGCTTTTAAAAACTGAGCTTGCAAAAAAAAAATTTTTTAAAAAATATTGAGCTTGCAGAGGGGCTGGTACCTCCTCCAGCCTTTACCTCGAAGGTGCTCTCCATGAGGTCCCTGTCTCGGCCTGTATGGCTTTTCAATAAACCTTGCTTGCATTTCAGGGAGTTCAAGTCTCTGGTAGTCTCTTTGGGGGAGGGGCGTGTCTCACGACCAGGTCATAATGATGAAAAGCACTTTTATCTGTCAAGACATCTGAATAGCTCACAGACTTAAACAAAACAAAGCAAAACCAAGGTCTCACTTATATAGTCCTTGGATAGCCTGAAATACACTATACAGACCAAGATTACCTTGAACAAATAGCTATCCCCCTGCCTCTGCCTCCTGAGTGCTGAGATTACAGCATGTAGCTACACATCAAGCAAGATGAGTTTTCATTTGTCCTTATATCAGCGACCTGCCTCATTCCTCATTTTAACACTTATCCATTCTGACTGCATTTGCCTTTGTCTATAATCCTGCCATGAAGGGGCTATGGTCTGAATTGTGAATGTCCCCCAAAGGCCTGCATGCCCAAGAAGTTAGGAAGGCGGGGAGAGAGTCAGGCTATCAAAGTTGTGCCATTGGAAACATAATATAGGCCCTCTGGCTCCTTTCCTCTGCTCTTTGATCTGAGCTCTCATAAGGTTAGCAGCTCACACTCCACCACACACTCCACACCATGATCTTCTGCTTTGTCACAGGTCCCAAAGCAATGGCGCCAACTAAACATGGACTTCTGAAATGTCTGAAATGATGAGTCACCATAAACCATCCTTGAAGTTTATGGTCTCAGGTGTTCTGCCACAGCTGGAACTCTATCACAGATGGTCAGCTTCATTGGGTCCTGGACATCTGCTCCCCTCCGCAGTATTGGGGGAATAGAAAAATGACTAACACATAGTAGGTGATGGATGAATATTATTTGAATAATGTTTGCATACCAAACCTAACTAAAAATTGGGGATTGTCACACAGGTAAGAAAACATAGTTGAGCCTTTTAGAGATGAATGTTCTAGGATAATGGACCACATGGCTACTATGACTGTGGAAGGTATTGTAGATACTTGTGCTTTATAATTGGGATGAGCCTACACCAGGCATTCATATTTATCTTCAGTATCTGAGGATGTGTCTGTGGAAGAAAGACTCTATGTAGTCTATTTGGTTTTAAAGAATATACTAATTGGGATGGAAGATACAGTGCAAGATTTTGGCTTGACAAGAATTCAAACTTATCTGAAGTAGTTTGAGTACCACCTGAAGTGTGTGAGTGCTCACAGGCCTCTCTCTCTCTCTCTCTCTCTCTCTGTGTGTGCATCCAATCATAGCTTCCCGTCAAGAAGCTATCGATTGTGGTGACCTTTATGAAGGTCATCTTCATTGTCAACTTGACTGAATTTAGAATCGCCCAGATATCAAACCATTGGCTATTTCTGTCAGAACATTTCCACAGAGGTTTAGCTGAGGGGGAAAGACCCACCTTGAATGTGAACAGTGATGACCCTTGGGCTCCAGGTTAAGCAAAAGCCAGAAAGCAAGATGGTCATTAGCATTTCTCTCTCTCTCTCTCTGCTTCCTGACTATAGATACAATGTGACCTGTCATTACGTCATTACATCACAGTGGACTGTATCCATTCCAACCACAAGCCAAAGCGAAGCCTTTCCTAACTTAAATCACTTTCTCTCAGATATTTGTTCATGTAAATGGGAAAGAAATGAATACATTGTAGACTGAGTGGCTTAAGGATCTCATTCTCTGGAGGTTCTTCCCAGATATACTGAATCTGAATCCCAGGAGGAAGGCCCAGGAATCCCGAAGATCCATTGGCAGCCCATCTGTGAACAGCCTATAGTGTGGGGTTCAGAACAGTATTTGGGCCAATTGATTGGACCCTTCCAGATACAAGGCCCCATAATTCCAGATGACCATGGAAAGTACTTTTCTTGGTGTAGCCTTTGCTGGGTCTATTACCAAAAGAAAACCAAACCAAGACCAGGATAAGAGCGTGGCAGGTGTAAGCAAATATGGAGGAAAACTCACTAGTTTTCCATTTTCCTGAGGGTAGAAATGTTAGTCTTCAAATTGCCATGTGAAAATAACTCACCTTAGAAAGTGATGTGTTGTGGTTAGTTTGGCTTGATGCTTTTCGTATGTCTCATTCCCAATGTTCAGGGTCTTGAGAGGAAGCCCAGGTAACAGCTGGCTTCTATTAGGAGAACCGTCAATCAGAAACTATGTATATTGAACTCTGTTGGCTAATATAGAAAGCTCTATGGTCATTCTGTTCCATCCCACACCACCCTAGTGGTTTATGTTCTAGGCTTTTTTGTGCACTGTTGTATATTATTGTCATGAATTTATTTATTTCATTGATATACATAGTTGTGGCTAGCCTTGAACATGTGTTGTTCTGGCCTTCCCTACCCCGGCCTTTGTAGCACTGGGTCCACAGCCGTGTGCCCCTACATACAGCCCCTGAATACACTATTTTAGTCTCATGTGTGGGTAGCTACCAGTTAATATAGGGAAAAAAAGGAGCTGAAAGTTACTTTATCACCTTTCTCTAAGATAAAAAGTATATTTGGGAGCTTGGTCAAGAAAGAATGGAAAATTCTTTTTTAATCCATTCCTAAAAAGGCAAATTAATTATCAGTGAGGTTATTCACTAAGTGTAGAATCAAGGTGTGAACACACAGGTGGATCCTTTGTGGTCTTTACTCTCAAAGAGCTTCTGGTCTAGATGTGCTGAGGTAGATAATCATATTAAATATGATAAGCGCTACACCAGTGCTTCTCTTACAATGCTGGAGGCAGAGGAGTATGTCTCTGTTGCCCCACTCACCCCCAGGTCCTGAGCTCAAATGCCTGCCCAGTCCTCTCATTGATTTGCATGGGCCAATAGGCACAGCAGCTTTTGTTTATGTGTTGTTATTGTTTGTTTTTTAACTGGGCAAAGGACAAAATGATTAAGTGTGAGTCCTAGGATGCCGAAGAGAAAGAAGCATGGATAGGATACATGGCATCTTCTGCCCTGGGCCTGATCTGATAGTCTGCATCCACAATGGAGGTGACATGGACTCTGCAAAGCCTACAGAGAGACTTGTGGGAAAGAATTCTTCCCCCATACACACCAAACAGCCTGGGGAAATGGGTGGAAGAAGGGAGGGCAGCCTGTCTTAGTTGTGTTTGTATTAACGTGAGTGTTTCTTATTAAAAATCCACACATGTTGATGGGAGAGAGAGGCTTCTGCTCTCTCTGGTCCTACTCACAGTCACTGTAGTTTAACGGGGGTGGGGGTGGAGAATGGAGGCAACGGATGCTGGGTTTCCTCACCATGCAGGACAAACAGCAGAACTCAGATATGGACCAAGAAGCTTGTGGAATAGAGAAACTGGTTAAAACCTCTGAGGTAGGGCCTGAGGTGTTTCTCCCGGGGGCCTTTAAATGCAGAGCTGTGACAGTGACATGCCATACTAGTCTGTGTTCTGGTATCAGGACAGGGACAATTCTTTAAAGCAAAGGTGAAAGAAACACATTAATTTAATATGCTTCTCAGTACAGAGTATTGGAAAGTAATTCCCTGGGAACTCAGACTTTACCTTTGACTCAATCCACCTATGTATCCAATCTGGACCAGGATTTCAGGCATCCCCTATCCTCTGAGGGATCTCACTTGGCCTGCTTTTTCTCCTGTGAAGTACTTCGCTTACACAGAGGCCTAGGAGATGGTGATCATCCGTTAAGAATAGGTGTCCTGTCTCCTGTCAGTTCTGTTTCCTGGGTTTGAAAAGGGGAGCAGGGTTAAGGAAGTGCATGTGAAAGTTTCTATATTTTCATTTTTAAGAGTAAACTAAAGCTTTTCCAGGCTTAGGAAGTATCTTTTTTTAGAGCTATAATAAGAAACTCAGATTGAGGTAAGAACTGGAGAGTTGAACGATAGGGAAAAGATGTCTGGTGAGGAGAGACAAATTTAAAGGTGAAAACAATTGCTTTGATGTAACAAATTTTTAAAATACAATTGTAGTTTCATTTCTGTAATTTTGTACTTACTGCTACAGCAGCTCACTATTTTACAGGACTAATATATAAATCTGGCCCCATTGAAAAACTGGGGTCTTTCTAATATAAGCAACCTAGAAAGAGACTGCACCAGTCTGCCAGATGATGGCCGGGTGTTCTGTGGAGATGATGCATGCTTTAATATTTACATGTAGCTGGCAGCATGGAGGTCGGGGAATCCTCCCACCCTGCCAGGTAGAGCAGTACGGCTTTAGGGGAACTGGCACCTGTGAAACAGGCCAAAGAGGGGACTTCTGAGGAGAAGATGTGGATTGAGGTACAGGGATGGTACCTCTGTCTTCTCCTAGAGTAGGACACCTCCACTGCGCCAGGCCCTTCACCAGCTTTGTACCAGTTTTCATCATCTCATTCAAGGATTGCTTTACTTGGTGACAGTGGCCATAGCTAAATTACTTGGCATGTTTGACTTCCTACAATAACAAAATGGTCTTAAATTTTGTTATAATTTTCTTTAAAAAATGTGTACAGTGTCATAACTTCACATTCTATATACTAGTATCTGACTATTAGTATTTTACAAAAACCATGGTTCTTGGTGACTACATATATATATATACATATATCCATATATGTATATATATATATATATTTGTGACTTTTTTGTAAACTAAGTGCCGTTCCAGTGTTACAATCATTTTTAGAGTTATTGTAATCAATGTGAGTATCATGTTTTTTTAAAATTTTTTCTAAGCCTAGTGTTTGCTTTGTGAACATGTGTATTGTATATATTTTGTATAGTTAATACTGTACTAAATATTAACTTGTTTGATATAAGAAAAGTATGTATTGAGTATATTTTTGCTAGCCTGATTGCTTACCAAGCTGCAGACCACAACCACTGAACAGCTTGGGATCTGAAGCACCTTGGACCGGCACCTTGGAGCCCATTCCCTCCAGAGGAACACCTGACCCAGTCTTGATGTTGGGGTGAGGAAAGCGGATCTTTCCGGAGTGGATGCTGAACTAAGCTACCTTGGGACCTCCTGCCCTTGCTGGGGAGGAGATAAAGTGATGGGGAGAAGAGAGAGAGACTGGGAGGGGAGGGAGGGGGAAGGGAGTTTGAACAAGGAGATACATGGATAAAAAATATATAATAAAAATAAAAGATTTAAACTTCAAAAAAAATCTTTAAACTGGCCTTTATTACATGGTCACAAATAAATTTGCAATTATAAGGGATGGAAAGGGAAAAATAATTAGTCTTGAGTGTCTTTGGATAGAAACATGAGACTAAGATTTGTTTTTCCTTATTAAAATATCTTACTAGTGTTTTATGAAATAAAAAAAGAAAATCGTACTTGGCGGTAGTGCAGTGCCAGTGTTCACCCGACATCTAGGAAGTGCCTGTGAATCTGATCCTTGGTTGCCTTCCCTCACACGACTACACAAAAAACGGATGACAGAAATGAAAGTCCTCTCCCTACACAGTCTGCTGGGGGATGGCTCTGCCATTTGATTAAAGAGACATCCCCAGGTCTGCTCAGGCTGTAGCCTTCCTGCTGTTCAGCACCTGCTCTGGGGCCTTTGAAGCCTGTACTCAGAATCCTGCAGATCCAAGCTGTAGGCCATGTTAATTGCTCTCACCTCAGGGTCATCTATGTTTTATCCAATGTGTGGAGAAATCAGAGTCATGTCAACATGCATGCTGAATGCCAGCTCATGAAGCTTGCCAAGAATCCGAAGCTCTGGGAAAGTTAATTACTGGCTCTGACTCTGTGGTCTTGCCATTGGCCAGACATCTCTGTTGTTCTGCAAAGTTAATATAGATATTTCACAAAGGCCACCTTTCCTCTGGTTTGAGTCTCTGCCAAGAATGTCTATAATACATAGAGGATACTCCAGTGGCAGAGAGCATGGGAAGCTGCCAGCAAAGAATTGAGGGAAAGCAGGTGGGTGGCACTGTGCCTGGAGGGAACAGCACAGGGCCTTTGGGCTGGGCACTTGGAACACTCCTGTGACCCTCCTGCCTGGAGACACAGACAGAGCTGAGGCGTGTTTGCTAACAGGCATGTGGTTGGTGACAAGGACCTTATTTCACTAGACTCAAATTGATTTTTTTTTTTTTTAATGCTGCGATATTCTCAACAGCAAGTCAACACAGACTTCAGCACAGTGGGAAGTAAAAGCAGACAAGCAGAGTCATAGAATTTGAATCACTGAAGGCTGACCAGCATTCACGATGGCATAGGCGACAGATGTGGACCTAGATAATTGATGACAGTCCTTCCCTCCCTCCTTCTTTCCTTCCCTCCGTCCCTCCTTCCCTCCTTCCTTCCTCCTTTCCTCCTTCCTTCTCTTCTCCCTCCTTATACCCTCCCTCCCTCCCTTTTTCCCTCCCTTCCTTATTCTTGAATCAAGATTTTGCTATGTAGCCCAGGCTGGCCTGAGGCATACAGTAATATTCATGCCTCAGCTGCCCAAATACTAGGATTAGAAATCTATCTCTGATTTTGTTTTAAAATGAAACAGGCACCATTGTCCTGAGTTGTTTTAAAATGCTTGAAGAAACCATTGAAAACAGCAGTTATTTTCCTAGATTAGTCCACAAGGTGCGCTCTCTCTCTCTCTCTCTCTCTCTCTTGCTCGCTCTCCAACCTGCCCAGTGTTGTATCACAGAGCTGGTTCATTAGTTTGCCAGAAACATAAGCACATTCTTTGTTTGCCTCTGAACTTCAAGGGTGGTAGTTCAGCTGGCCTGATCCTGCCCATCTGGCACACACAGTTGAAAATGAATTAAATGATCACATGTCCCTGTGTGTTCTCTGAGCATACATCCTGTCCCAGCCACCAGCCACTGTGTTTTGAGGCTAGGATGTTGAGACATGTAGACCAGAGGGCCTGCAGCTCATCTGAGTGAGCCAGCTCTTCTAAAATAATGCAGGGTATCATAGCCAGGGCCTGCTCATGCGGTCTCGGGAGCGTAGATGGATCATGTCTGCAGAGATGACCCTGGTTAGAAACAGAAAATTGAAAGAGGATTGAAAAGACAATTTCCAAACAATATATTCTTTAGTAGATGTAGTTAATAAAATGATAATTTTAAAAAAACTTTGAGTTTTCAAAACAACATGTGCGTTCAAAAGATTTGGTCCTTACAGCATCTATGGAAGGTAAAAACAGTGTTTATTATTATGCAATGTGTTTAGCATACATAAACATGTATTCTGTGCTGATATTGCTCTTCACTCTGAGAATAGTGAATAAACCAGGTTTGCTGTGTGCACCTTGTGGGCTGGCTGTCCTTCCTCAGTGGATTCATGATTTGTCTCATTACTATGACCAAGATGCAACTTGACCTGGGAAAAGTTTCTTTTGGCTCACAGTACAGGGGACATATCCATCATGCTGTAGAAGGCATGGTACCAGGGAATGTTTCTTCATAACTCAGTGCATCAGGCAGTAGAGGAAGGGACCTGCTGGTGCTCAATTGACTGTTTCCTGCTTCTCTGTGTTCAGACTAGGATACCAAGCAAAGGGATGATGCTACCCACATTCAAGGCTTTCCTTGGCAGTTAATAATCTATAGAAATCCTCTTCTGGACATCCAGAAGGTGTGCTTTGCTAGTGGCTCAGGCATTTCTTTATCTAATCATACTGCATTCAAAACTAAATATCACACTTGAAATGACCACAGAACTATTTAGTGAGCCAGCCTGCCATCTTATGTGATGTCTGTTTTTCCACCCTGGAACTACACTGCCAAACAGAGAACACATCTTTTTGCATTCTTCAATTAGTTCAGCTACTTCTGTGGGCAAAAATGCTAATGCTAACACACATATGAGTTCCTTTTTTCATGCTGCGGTCACATACTTGACAAGAAGCAACTTCGGGGCACAGGGTTGGTTGAAGTCATCACTTGAGGGGACACTGTCCACAGAGGTGAGGAAGGGGAGACAGCAGGGGCACGAGGCTGCTGTCACCTTGCATCTGCACTCAGGATGCTGAGAATGGACAGGGAGCAGGGTCAGATAATAAAGACTCAAGGTTTCTTTCTGTAACTGATTTCCTCCAGTGAGGCTGCACTTTCTAATGGTTCCAACCTCCAGCCACCATTGGCTGGGCCCAAGCATTCCAACACGTGAGCTTCTGGAGGGCTTTTGTGCTAAGCACACGTGCTGTCACTAGATGTGTAGGAATCTGAGACCTTGGCAGTGGAAAGAGTGTGGATTCTAGAGCAAGGGCTGATGGGAGTCAAAGAGGCCCTTCTAGGTACAAAAGACCATTTTCTCTTAAACCTAACCATAGCACGAATTCTATTTGGTATTATAATAAAAACCCAGAGCCAGATATGGGTAGAACCTGAAATATCAGAGAGACAGGGAACAAACCACATTCAATTCTCACCCAGTCAACTCTTCAGGTCTGTCTTTCGAATTCTCTGCCTCCAACCTCTGTCCTCAGTAGACTAAGGAAGTGGCTGCCTAGATATCTTGCTTCCTCATTCAGCTTTCCTAGAGCTAGAATTAAAGGTGTGAACCACTACTGCCTGGCTCTGTTAGGTCTTGAACTCATCAGACTGATCTCTACCTCCTTAGTGATGGGCTTAAAGGCATGGATCACCACTCCCTGACCTTTATGGCTTGACTTTGTGGGTGGATCTGTCCTCTGGTATTCTAGGTTATTTTTTATTAAATATACAATATATCACCTCAGCTAACTAATTTAGAAGGCTACACAATGACTGGCTTAAGCCTTCCCACTGTGAGTCATGATAGTCTTTTGTAACTAGAGCCATTGTCCGTTGTTGTGAAAACTTCTAGGTTTTTTTTTCAGGATATATCACTTTCAT
This sequence comes from Sigmodon hispidus, assembly GCA_004025045.1. Lineage (NCBI taxonomy): Eukaryota > Metazoa > Chordata > Mammalia > Rodentia > Cricetidae > Sigmodon > Sigmodon hispidus. The sequence continues at coordinate 139,202 of PVIH01004234.1, forward strand.
CTTGATGGTTAAACTGCCATGGTTGACCGGCTTTGTTCTCACTGGGGCCCATGGGAAGCAGGACACTGGTAAATAAATGTTTAGCAGCTGCTGCCTAGGGTGGGGCGGGGGAATCTATACACATATGCACACACATAAATTTATTGTCAATTTTACCTACATAAATAATTATTGCTCATGCTGTAGAACCACATAGCCGCTGCTTCCAGCAAGGGTTTGTTGATTTCTGCTGAACCAACTTGATAAAAGTAGGACTATATACAAATATCTGCCTCTTTCCAGCTTAGTAAAATTTTTCAGAGCAATAATAAACCTGTGGAGCCCCAACACAGTGTTTGTGGGTATTTTCATTTTGATCGAATTTAAAAGTGGAAACATAATGATGTATGTGGGGATTTCATTCCCTTCCCCACAGAGTGATTTTGTCATCCAGTCAGAGAGTGGTTTAGGGGCTTGAGGGAATACTTCTCAGTGTTTGGTGCAAATTATAACTTGGCAGCCACAGATAGACTTTTAAGTTTTATGATATCCATTAAATTTTCCTGACATACTGTTGTGTCTAATCTGTCCCGTTTACATTTTATCCATCGTGCTAAAATCTTGACAAGAACAGCAGCAAAAGTTGGGTTCATATTTATAATTTTGCCAACTTCTGTATGTAAATGTTCCTGCCAGGACTGACCTCATGCTACCCCTAGGGCATCAGGTAACACGAGACAGGTGTAGATGTGTGTTAGCACACTGCTATGTGCTGTTTCCATAATTCAAGTACAACAGGGAAACAGGCCTTAAGGTCATAGAAAGTATTGAAATGCCAGAAAACAAATAAGAGGTTTTTTTGATGACATCTTGTTTTCATTTTCAGTATAACAGTAATAATTGAAGTTTTTAATACTTTAATCATTTTAATATTTTAGTATGACATAATTAAAATTTTAATAATGGCTATATTTAGCACCAAATTATGTAAATGTAATAATCAGCCTTTGTGAGCTGCTGCAGACAGTTCCAGTAACCTTCCCCATCTATCACTCCACCTCAGTGGGAAAAACAACACTTCTGTGTGTGCAAATCTGTGCTAATAAGGCATCAACATGTGCCCGATACATGCATGCTGGATGAGTGAGGACATGTAGAGGCTGGATTCTCAGTACATATATGCCGAATGAATGATGGCATGTGGAAGTTGGATGCTCAATACATACATATATGCGGAATGAGTGAGGACGTGTGGAGGTCTATCGATGGCTCTCACCAATGCATGTTCTTGTTTTCTTACATGTGTCATTATTTCGTTATCTTTCTGCTATGTGATTTCCTTCCTCCTAATGGCACGGCTTAAATTAGCACAGGATAGCGTCACAATTGGATCATGCCTCTTTTAAATGAGAAGAACAACCCACAACAATGCTAATTAAAAATTTTACTTGGGTGGGTAGGGAGGTGGGAAGGATAAAGAGGAAGTTAGGAGAAGAGGAACCATGATGAGACTATATTGTACAAAAAATCTATTTCTTATAAAAAGTTTATAAATAATTTGAAAATTTCACACAATATGCTTTGATCATATTAAGTCCTTCTCCCAAATCCACTTCCCCCTCCCTAACCCAGCCAACTTTGTGTCTTCAGCCAAGAATATATGGGCAGTACAAATGGAACTTAATGGATGTAATATGTTAATTTGGCAGTTCAGGAAGCAGAAGCAGGTAGATGTTTTGCAGCCAGGCTGGTCTACAGATCGAGTTCCAAGAACCCTGTTTCAAAACATCAAACAAAGAATCATAAAACCAAAAAACTCCAACACTAATAGGTTCCTGAATGTGGCATCCTTTGAGGTGGCATCCACTAACTAGCTAACAGAGAGTTGGACTTCAGGAGTTTGATCTCACCAGCTGTCATGTTACATCATGAGCTATTCACCCTTATTCTTGTAATTAGCAGTGGAGAAGCCACATTCTTGATTTTGAGTCACAGATGCCAGGCAACTTTTGTCTCTTGCCCAATTCTTTCCAAGATTTTATTTTCAAGGGGTGATCTGTCTGTGGGCTCAGGAAGGCAGCAACAGAAGGTGAGCCTCCAGATGTACTGAAGTCATTACTTTGCAAGCACAGATGAAGAGACCATGGACCAACTGAGCAGAGACCCACTAGGAGACTGTTCCTGTTTTCACCTGGTTTTACCATTTCTCACTCTAAAAAGTCAGTCCACAGTCCCTCCTTGGACTCTGAGCAGTGAAACTTTTTAAACACTTCAGAAGCATCACAGACTGTTTTCTTACAGAACAAAGGCATGGTTATTGTGGAAAACAATAAAATACAGAGAAAAAAGTGAAAATGTCCCTAATTCACTCTTTTAGAGATATTTGCTAAGTTCTCTAGACTGTTTAGTTCATAGATATAGACTGGCATAATGCTTTTCTTTCTTTTTTTTTAAGTTACACACACACACACACACACACACACACACACACACACACTCCTTTTAGTGGGCTTCCTTATATTGAAGAGAATTAGAATTACACTCTTTGTCTTCTTGCCTGCTATGGAAATGCAGTCTGTATCAATGCTAACCAATCACTGATCCAAGCCATTCTACAAAGACCTGTGCTGTTCTCAGAATAAGAGAAACTGAGCTTGAAATCCTCTTGCTGAATTTTTAGGGTTTTTCTCTCATGGGAAAATGTATGCATGTATGTGATATTCTTTGAATTGGAATCTTTACATTAGAAGTTAAAATATTGCTAATTAGTGCATATTTCTGTAATCATTTCTTTAATTTACTTGATGCTGAGTAGTAATATATTTTCAATGTGAATTTGCCTCACCTGTGCTAAAAAAAAAATATCCAAAGAAAGTCTGGAAAAGAGTGTGAGCCCTGAGTCCCCTCCTGCATGAATCAGAAAGCACGTTGCTAGGATTCAGCCGGAAGGGTAGCCATAGTCAGGTTCTTCTACCTAGACAACTGTTCGCTCCAGCATCACTTCCTTCTGTTCCGCAACAATTCCAAGAGATGCTAAGTCATGGCTCTGAGCCCAGCTGCTCTCAGACATAAGTAATAAAAGGAAGTCTGAGATGCTTATGGGTGAGCTTCCTCACTGACATGAGGGAGCAGATGGACAGAGCCATTAGCACTGGAAGAAGGTGTCTCTACACCTCTAATCATCCCAGTTCCAGGGTAACCTCAGTCCACTCTAACTCAGAGCCAATGGCCAACTTCCTCTTCCTGGAAAAGTCTCCTCTGGTCCTACCAGCCCTGCTACAATGAATTGCTAGATGGAAAACGTTATCTCCTCCTCCTCACATCCCTTGGGAATTGTGGTCTTCCCCCTCAAGGCCCATTCATCCCCTGTCCTTGTTCCTATACTGTGTCTAGCTTATGGCTTGGCTTAGACTCTCATTATTTCTCACCTGCATTGGGACAGTGGTCTCCTGTGCAAACAAGATGCTGCCTCCATGGCCTCCTTCCAGTCAACATCCTCCCATGCATCCATGCATCCAAGCGTGGCTCCCAGACCAGTTGCATTAGCACTAGAAGGGAACTTGTCAGAAATGGAAATTCATGGGCCCCATGTGCACTCGAAGTCAGGATCTGCCCTGAAGATGGAAAGGCTCATTAGTTTGAATAAAGAAAATTGAATATGACAAATGGGTGACTGGAGAAATAAATTGTATCCAGTCATGTAGTGAAAAGCTATTCAGGAAACATGAATGGTTCACAAAGCCATCACACTGAGAAATATAGGCAGGTCTCAAACAACCAGCTATGTACAGTACAGCTGCATGAGTGTGATGTCTGGGGGAGGGGACAAAACCACAGGGACAGATTTCATTGGCTCTTGGGTGCAGAGAAGGAGGAGTGTTTGCTGACAAAGGGTCACCGCCAGAGAATTCCGAATAAGCTGAAGGCACTCTGTGTCTTCCTCATTAGGGCCAGTACACTTGTTTATACCTATGCTGAGTTCACAGATATGCAGCCCACAAGGGCAAGTGGGACACACACACACACACACACACACACACACACACACACACACACACACACACACACCAAGGCATAAACCATTGACTAGAAACCAGAACTGGAATGTTGACATAAGTATGAACAGGGGGATGAGCAGACAATTCTGGAAGACCAGTGCTGTGGCTGAAGTGTTAAATGCCTCCCACAGGCTCAAATGGTCTAAAGAGTTGGTCTCCAGCTCATGGTGAAGTTGTGGAATGTTGTAGAAACTTCTAGAGGCAGAGCCTTGCTAGAAGAAGTGGGTCACCAGGGACAGGCTTTGAGGTTTTGTAGTTCAGCCCCACTTCCTGTCCTTTTTCTGCTTCCAGACTGGATGCAATGTGACCAGCTGCCTCATGCCCCCACTGCCATGTCTTCCCTCCGGTGATGGATACAGCATACCCTTCAACTGTAATCTGTAAGGAACCTTTATTCCCTAGAGCTGTTTCTTGTCAGATATTGGTCACATTAACAGAAAATATAACTAATACATCCACATTAATGGAGGGATCACTCCTAACATCGTTAGTAATGTTTCAAGTGGAATCACTTTCCATCTGCTGAGATACAGAGAGATCACAGCCAGCCAGCGAAAGTTACATACTCTAAGGGTTCCAGGCTTAGAAGCCCCATGGCTGGTTTCTGGCTTTATTGCCACATTCCCAAAATTCTCAGTCATTTTTAAAACTCAGTATCTACATGAAAATGTACATTTTCTTTTGCTTCAGTTCTTGCCTGTGACTTAGGTGTTCCTGAATACCACAGGATTTCTGTGACAGTCACCTAAGTTTTCCATGCTGAATTTAATCATGATAAAGCAACAGACCAATTTAATGGCTGGACATTCTATAATATTAGCTGGCTATATTATTTTCTTTCTTAAATTTTATGTGTATGGATGATTTACTTGCAAATATCTGTGCATCACCTGATGCAAAGCCCATGGAGGCATGGCGAGAACATGAAATCTCCTGTTTTGTGAGCCATTATTGTGGTGGAATGTTCTCTGTACGATATAAATAAATAACTGTTTGGACCCATGCAGGGCACCGTAGAAGTGGGTGGAGAATCAGAGGCAGCCAGGTAGGAAGAAGGGGTGGAGTTTACTAGTCGCCATCTGTCCCCCGAAGAAGAAGCATGTAGGAATTCAGGTGAGCCACGGGCTGCAAGCCACGTGGTGGGTAGATT
>PVIH01004235.1:0-106979 GCA_004025045.1 Sigmodon hispidus
CGAGTGCGCAGTTCGCTCCAGCTGCCCGGGAGTTCGGACGTACGGCGTGGGGATGAAGAATCTTCCCTAGAAAGGCTCCGGCGCGCTGCAACCTCATCCTGTCATCTTCTCCTAAAACCGGCTCTGTTTTGTAAGCTATTTTCTCCAAATAAACCCTGTTTAAAAACATATCTCAGGGCGGGTTTTTACCGAGATATGTCTTAGTTTGGGTTTTTATTGCTGTGAAAAGACACCATAATCAGGGAAACTCTTATAAATTAATTGAGGAGGTTTGCTTACAGTTTCAGAGGTTTGGTCCATTATCATCATGGTGGGGAGCATGGTGGCATGCAGACAGACATGGTGCTAGAGAAGGAGCTGAGAGTCCTACATCTTGCAAGCAACAGGAAGTAGACTGTAGGCAGAAGTTTCTGTTCTGTAAGTCACTCTCAAATAACTACTTGGAGGCGTAATATTAATTATAAATGCTTGGCCAATATCTCAGGCTTGTTACTTACATTTTCAATTAATCCATATTTTTATCTATCCATGGCTTGGTATATTTTCTCAGTATGGCATATCTATCTTGTTTCTCTCTGTGTCTGATCTTACTCCAGTGACTCTGCCCATCATTCTCAATTTGGCTTTCCCTGAACTTTATCTTGTCCAACTATTGGCCTATTAGCTTCTTTATTAAACCAATCACAGCAACATACATTTACACAATGTAAAGAAATATTCCACAGTTGATTGACTCATTGGGCACCATGCATCCTGAGCATAGGAATCCTCAAAGCCCATCCCCACAGTGACACACTTTCTCCAACAAGGCCATATCCACTAATAGTGCCATTCCCTTGGAGGCCATTTTCTTTCAAATAACCACACCATTCAAAGATATCAACAGAACATGGCATAACAAGTTAGAATAAGTCCAGGAACATACTCTTGGATCAAGGCTGGATGAGACAACCCAGTAGGAGAAAAAAGGATGTCAATGAGCTTTGAGGATACAAAATATCATGCCATTCCCAGTTCTCTCTCTCTCTCTCTCTCTCTCTCTCTCTCTCTCTCTCTCTTTCTTTCTCTCTCTGTGTGTGTGTGTATGTGTGTGTTGTGCTTATGGATCAGATATGAGTTCTCAGTGATTTCTCTAGCACCATACCTACCTACCTGCTGTCATGCTTCCCACCATGATGACATAGACTCATCCTCCTAAACAATAAGTAAGTCCCCCAATTAAATGCTTTCTTTCTATAACTTGCCTTAGTCATGGTACCTTGTCACAGCTGATGAGTAGAAACTAAGAAAAAAATCCACCAATATTTTTATATGTTTCCAGACAGAGCATGTTAAGACACTTTCCAGTAATGCAGTGGAAGTTATGAAACCAATGACAGCTCTCAGGAAAGTAGAAAAACTCCATCTCTAAGGGAGAAGAGGCATCAAGCTAAACAACACTGCCACTGTTCAATACCAGAGGGCCAGCAAGATGGCTCTGCAACTAACAGTGCTCACTGCCAAAGCATGATATCCTGAGATCCCCAAACACACATGTAAATGGAGAGGGCTGACTCATAAAAGTTGTCCTTTATCCTTCACACACGCATGCGTGTGTACACAGAAAAATGCAAACACACACAAAACACAAAATATAACAGGTGTAAGAAATAAAAAGGCACAGGGCAGAGTATTTCCTAAGGATCTGTAGAATTGGCCTTTACATTGGCTTCAGGATGTAGTTCAGTGGTAGAGAGATGACCCTCTCTGATGCTCTGAGAGTCACCAGGGCCAACCCTCAAGAAAGACAATGTCATCTTCATGTTAATGGGACTCAGGGTGAGAACAAAAGAAATGTGGAATCTATGATAGGATATCTGTGACTAGACAGCCTGTGGTATCAATAATATAGAGAACAGAGAAGCACCAACATCATGTGCCCAGCACGTTACACACATGACTGAGCCAAGCCATGCACCTTGTGAACTTCCTGAGTATGTGAGGCACATGTCTGAAGGCTAATGCTTAAAAATTTTTCCATGGTTTGTTTGATACTGTGAATTGTGATGACATTAACTGAAAGGAGGTGGGAGGTGCTGAGATAAAATAATTAAGAGCCATCTGATACAAGTGCTGTTTGGTTTCTGGGCGGGAAACCAGGACACACACCCACATCCCTGCTGTTGGTACCATGCATAGACTGTGTGGCCCTTTGCTGCATACTGTTAAAAGAAATAAAGAATTGTTGCACAAATCATAACTGGTCTTAATAAAAACCCAGAGCCAGATATTGGGGCAAATGCTAACAGATCAGAGAGGAACAAGCCACAGTCACTTCTTACCAAGCCAACTCCTCAGGCTGAAAGGAGAAGATCCTGTCTCCATGAACCCTCAGACTGAATACCTCTGAGTCCTCAGCTGAAGAAGGAAGGGCTGAACTCCTGTCTCCTTCTGCCTTAAATTCCTTTCTCTGCCCAGTCATATCACTTCCTGTCTCAACCGTCCTAGTGCTGGGATTAAAGACATATGTGTTCCCTAGTACTGGGACCAGAGGCATGGGATCCCAGGTGCTGGGATTAAGGATGTGTGCCACCATTGCCTGACTCTGTTTTTTCTTTCAGACTGGATTAATCTCGTGTAGCCCTGTGCGGCCTTGAACTCACAGAGATCCACATGGATCTCTGCCTCCTGGGTGTTAGGATTAAAGGCATGTGTCACCACCACCTGATCTCTATGGCTAACTCTGTGGTTGGCTCTGCCCTCTGATCTTCAGGCAAGCTTTACTTGTTAGATTACAAACCATATATCACCACAAAGAATGAGTGGTACTTCTCTTCATGAACCATCTAGTGGGGTGTGCTTTGTGACACACAAACTGGAATTGTATTATTTTATCTTTGTTGATAACAGCAGGCACCTGCCAGCAAGAGTGCTCTGGGAGACCTATAGAGAAGGAAGCCACATTGCCGTTTAGATCTACCCTACAAAGCTGTTCACCATCACTTTCCCTTGATTCTACCCAACCCCTAATGACTGTCACCAAGGTTAGGGGAGTAGAATTGATGTGAGGAACTAGAAACTGTTTCTCACATCTGCTAAACGGGGGAATCTCAGCAGTGTCTATGCCCCAAAGGCAGGAGAGGTTGCTTATAGGTGTGAGGTTTTTTTTTTTTTTTTTTCCTGTTGATGTGACAAACTGTCTTGGCAAAAGCTACTCAGGAAAGAAAGACTTTTTTTGGGGGGGGGGTCACAGTCCATCCTAGTGGAAGTCACAGCAGCAGGAATCTGAGACACTTGGTCATATTGTGCTTCCAGCCAAGAAATAGAGGGAGACTGAATGATGGCACTCAACTAACTTCTCACTTTTTATGGAGTTCAGGGTCCCAGTACATGAACTGATGCCACCTACTTTAGTATGGGTCTCCTGGCTTCAGCTCACTTCATCCAGATAATCCCTCAGTGCTGTTCCAGGGGGTCATATAATTAAGATAATCCCTCACAGGTGTGGCAGAAGGCTTGCCTCCGAGGGGGATTCTTGATCCAGGCAAGCTGACAATCAACATGAACCATTAGAGGTCATTTCCACAGTGCTTGTTTTGGGAGACAGCTCATTGGCTGAGCACAAATCTTAAACTGCAAACTCTTTCTGATTGGTTAACTGGGCTCTCTCAGCTGAGACATGCTGAAGGCAGGGATATTCACCTAAATGATTTCTCCAAGTCTACTGGAACCCTCGTGGTTTAATCTTCATTACACTTGCAAGTCTCTCTTAGTCTCTGAACTTAGAAAGTCTGAGTCTTCATAACTCCATTTTCTTTCAAAGAAGGTTACAGGTGACATGAGTGTTTCTGTTGTATTTTGTTAAGAATGTGCTTGTATAGATATTTGAAGTTTTATCTGAATTTCTTTATCATACAATACAGCACCAATTAAGAGCATATCAGTGGCTATCATATTTAAGTTTGAGATACAAAAAAAGTGTCTTTCAAGGAACATTTCTACTTAGTCTAAAATTTATAATGTCTTTACGGTTGTACAGAGGATAGCTATATCATGTTAGGCATAATTTATGCAACTGCTCACATGCCTTAGCTAGTATTTAAAACTACTTTTCTCTACTAGCCATTCAGTACTTCCTTCATGCTCAGTAGGTCTTGGCTCTTTTCCTGGAGGAGTGACTCACACCTTTATTCCTGAATAGTATGTGCCTTTGTCATTCTGCCTGGGTTAAGATGTAGTTTCCTATTGACTTTAATCACAGGACAGGTAGCACTAAGAGACAGCCAACTCCAGACGTGAGTGATCTTTCTCACCTCCATTATGGAGAATCAATCCAGTTTCCCCTTGATACTACTGCTCACCACTCCTCCTAACACTGTTACATATATTTCTTAGCCTACTGGTTTAACTGCATCAGAAGCCCACTGTGACCCAGAGAAGTCTAAGCTTCCCATTAAATGGAATGTTGGTTGTGGCTCTTGGAAGGAGAGTCCCCTCTTCTGGAACCAAAACTTCTAAGCCAACAAAACTTAAGAAGGTTGGAATAAGGAGCAAAAGTTTTCTTCGTGGGCCACTAGGGATGATTGTAAGTGAAATAGTTTTCTTTCCATGCCTTGACTCCTAGACCTGTGGACCCTGGCTATGGGAGAAACTGTACCATATATTGGACACAGATTCAAAGTATAAATCACCTCTGGAAACTCTGGCCCCAGTCTTTCAGGCTGCTGCCACATAATTGGTGTTGTAACTAGGTCTACAAAAGGCCATTCCATCTTTCTATCAGGCTAGCTGCTTCAGGATGGCAGGGAACATGATAAGACCGGTGGGCTTTATGTCTGTGGACCTTCTGTCAAACTTCTTTGGCTATGAAGTGAGTGTCTTGGTCAGAAGCAACACTGTGTGGGATATCAGAACAGTAGATAAGGCACTCTGTGAGTCACAGACAATAGTTCTGGCAGAAGTATTATATTCAGAAAAGGTAAATCCATAAGGAGAGTAAGTATCTACTCCAGTAATTACAAAGCATTGCCCTTTCCACAAAAGGAGTACAATATAATCAACCTACCATCATAACACTGGCTGGTCACCCTGAAAAATGGTGCCATATCTAGGGCCCAGTGTTGGTCTCTGCTGTTGGTAGGTCTGACACTCTGAGGCAGCCTTGGTGAGAGGCAGTCCATATTGTTGGGACCATGCATAATCTCCATCTTTGCCACCATGGGTATTTTGTTCATGTGCCCACTGGGCAATGACAGGGATGGCTGGGGAAAGAGGCTGCCTGTCCACAGAACAGGTCATCACATCTCCTTGATTATTGAACTCCTCATATGCTTAAGTCATCTTTTAGTGAGTATTTACAAGAGTTACAAGCATCTTCACATCCTTCACTCATTTAGAGAGATTTAGCCACATACTTCTTCCCCAGATGTCTGTCTCTTTTTCACACCAGTGTTCCAATCATGCTCTTTCCATGCCCCTGACCATTCATCCATCACAATAACAATGGCCTCTTTGACTTTGGAGATTCAGTGCTGCCCCCCTGCTACTCTGGGGACAATTAAACCTATTGCACTTAATTCATCTATTTGAGAAGCAGCATCTTCAACCCCTAAGATCTGGAGCAAGAAAACGGGCTCCAACAAAGCCTTTCATGCTTTCTGGTGCCCCTCTCACCATTTTACATCTTACAGGCTTAATAAAGGGCATGTCTTCCAGGCCTTCCTATTGTGGAGGATTAGGTTTTACACTCTGGCATTGCCATTTCCCTGAGTCTTGAAATCCCTTCATCAACACTAACCCAAATGATATCAAGCATCTCCAATTCCTTTTCAGTAAGCCAGATTTTGATAAATGTTTCAGCCAAGCATTCAGACAAACTTTTGACTCCTTTGGGGGGGAAAAACTATTCAGGCTTCTATATTAAACCTAGAATCTCCACTCCGTGGGCCCATATCAATGAACTCAACCTGATCCATCCATTCATATATTCTTTCCACCATTACCCACATTATTAAAATCTATTCACACATATTCCCAGACTCTGCTTGAATGACTTAGAAAACTAATAAGGTCTTTTGTAGCACAGTGCACCTCCTCATGGGCTACACTTTCTAAGAGCCTGATTAGACATCATTCTAGTTAGAGGTCTGGAGACAAACCCATTGGTGGGCCCTAAGGGACATCAGCATTGTCTTCCCTGGCTCTCTTTCAGAGAAGTCACTAGTTCAGCAGACAATGGAGATTAATTTCCTCAGTCAAAGGTGGAAGAGGTAATATTTCAGGGGGTGGGTGGGGTTATCTTCTGATGAGGGTGGAGAAATTACCTCCCCAGGTGAGATAAACCCTTGAGAATCCCAGGACTCAAAGTTCTCAGCTTTAATACACTTCACCCACACATCCCCATTCCAAATTACAGGATCCCTTTCTTTACCAACTAATGCTCTTTAACTGCGGGTACCTTCTGAGGCCAGAATTTAAATTTTTCACTGTAATTCAGCCATGTAATAAGAACTTGAATTTGTTGTTCTCAAAGTTGAGCTCTGTGGCTGCTGAACATATCTGTTGTTTTTCCTGTCAGCTTAGGGGTTACACTTGGATTGATTGATATTTTAGTTACCATCTGCAGCCTCACAGACCCTGCAGTCAGTGACCCACCACTTACGCTGCAACTTAATGGGATTTCTGGTCCCTTTATCATGGGCTTTGCCACTGCTACCTACAATTTTTAAATAAATCTTTATTATTCTGTTTTCCAATAAATATTTGGAGTCAGATATTGGGGTGAAAACCTGCTAGCTCAAAACGGCTGAGAAGCAACCAGTTGATCTTTCTTTTGGCAAGAGGTCAAGCCAAAAATGACCTGGAAACTCCAAGTTCATCCCTACTTCTTCCTGTGTGTCTATCTGTCTTCCTGGCTTCTTCATACTCTCTAAGGCTAATTCCTGTCAACTAGTTGCTGGCTCCACCTCATGATCCAAGGTTCATTTTATATTAACACAGCCTTGGATTGCACAGAACCAAGATTTTCTTCCAGGGCACACTTAGGAATCTTTAGACTGTTATGTTTCCAGAACTAGTCAATTTTATCACTGAGTTCATTGTTGGCTTTCACTATATTCTGAAATGCTAGAAGTTGGTTAATTTTATCTGGAGCTCATTTTTTTCCTTTGACAAATTATCCAGAGATCCAAGGAACAACCAACCTGAATCATCATTTTCCTTATTTTTTTGCAAATTATCAAAAGCTTTATATACAGAATCACCAAATTCACTGTCTCTCACAATTCATGAATCAGGTTAATCAAATGAATTTTCTCCTTAATTTTATAAAATAGTTTTTTCTCTTTCTGGAAAACACCAAATGGCAGACACCAGTGCCACAGGAGGGCCTGGAGGATGCAGGGCCCAGGACTGAGAAGCTGCAGTGACTTCTGTGAAAGATGTGGCAGCAGTCTTGGGTGATGGTGGCCTTAGTCAAGGCTGCAGGGCTCACAGAGGCCCTCTCACAAAGCTCAGCCTCCTGGTTAAGGACATGAAGATTAAGTTCCTAGAGGAGATCTGCCTGTTCTCCCTGTACATTAAGTAACTCCAGATTGTTAACTTTTTCCTGGGCACAACATCCCTAAGGAATGAGGTCATATCAGTGCAGAAGCAAAGTTGGGCTAGCCAGTAGACCAGGTTCAAGGCTTTTGTCACTACTAGGGACTACAATGATAATATTGGTTTGGTGTTAAGTGCTCCAAGGAGGTAGTCACTGCCATCCGAGGGACCATCATCTTGGCCAAACTTTCCATTGTCCCTGTGCAGAGAAGCTACTGGGGGAACAAGATTGGCAAGCCCCACACTGTTCCGTGTAATGTGACAGCCAACTGTGGCTCTGTGCTGGTGTGTCTAATCTTTGTCCCCAGAAGCACTGGCATAGTCTCTGCTCCCGTGCTCAAGAAGCTACTGATCATCACTGATATTGATGACTGCTACATATCAGTCAGGGGCTGCACTGCCACCCTGGACAACTTTGCCAAGGCCACCTTTGATGCCATCTCTAAGACATACAGCTATCTGACCCATGATCTCTGGAGAGAGACTATGTTCATCAAGTTTCCTTATCAGGAATTCACTGATGGTCTTGTGAAAACCCATACCAGAGTATCTGTTTAGAGGACCCATGCTTCAGCTGTGGCTACCACATAAAGGATTTTTATATAAGAAAAATAAAGTGAATTAAGTTTTTTTTTAAAAAAAAATGTAAAAGTTTGTAAAGTAATTCATACCATGGCTTTCAGTACTCTCTAAGCTTCTTTAATAGGCTTCAATAACTGAAGATATTGACAAATTGGAAAGCCTATTAAAGATATTTAAAAATATTCAACCTGGGCTGGAGAGATGGCTCAGTGGTTGAGAGCACTGACTGTTCTTCTGGAGGACCTGAGTTCAATTCCCAGCATCCACATGGCAGCTAACAACTGTCTGTAATTCCAAGATCTGACATCCTTACACAGTTATGCATGCAGGCAGAACTCCAATTCACATAAAATAAAAATAAATATTATAAAAAAAATATTCAACCTTATACTTCTGTTACTCTAGAACCACTTTTGGAACCAAAATCTGTATTAGTCAGAACAGAATGATGTGTGTGTGTGTACATGTATGTATATATATGTATGTATATATACATACATATGGATTTATTAGAATGGGTTACATGCTGTGGTCCAGCTAGTCAACAATGTCTGGCTGCCTACCAATGGAAGATCCAAGAATCCAGCTCTTGTTCAGACCACAAGACAAGATGTCTCAGCTGGCCTTCAGTATATACCAGAATTCCAAATAAGTAGACCATAATATCAGTAAAAGAATGGACTTGCCAGTGTAATCAAGAGCAAATAGGCAAAGAGAGCAAGCTTCCTTCTTCCATTCCCTTTATATAGGCTGCTAGAAGAAGCTGTGATCTAGATTACAGGTGGATTTTCTCACCTCCAAAGATCCAGATTAAAAGTGAGTATTCCCTCTTCAAGTGATTTAATTATGAAAAAAAAAAAACCTCACAAGTTGACAACAAAGGGTAGCCATTCCAGTGCCAGAAATGTATACAACTCCCCTCTTCAAAAGGATGGATATCTTTCTGTTGTATACTTACACTAAATTGTCTTTATCCATTTATTCATTTATGGACATTTACATTGATTCCATAACTCTGGTGTTCTGAACAGTACCACGGTGAGCATGGGTGCACAACTACCTATTCTACACAACGGCTTCAGAATGTCTGGGTGAATACAAGAGGCAAGGAGCTGCTAGTTCAGCTGTCAGTTTGTTCCATTTTCCATTATAACTTTAATAGTTGATCCCCCTTCTCTCTCTTACCTCACTGGCCTTTGTCATCTTTGTTTTTCTGAAAGTGGTTATAATGAAAATGAAATCACTTGCATCAATGCTAACAACACCAGGACATCAATGAACTGGAGATCATGAAGGGCAAGTTCTTACACAGAATCGTCTTGTAGTAACTCTTATAAAAGACTGCCCAGGACACACACTGGTTAGGCCACATCACATGACTTGCTGCCAAATACCCTGAAAATATGAGTTTGATCCCAGGACCTGCTTGGTAGAAGGAGAGAAACAAGATCTGAGAGTTGCTCTCTGACTGTACACACACACACACACACACACACACACACACATATTAATTTTAAAAGGTGCTACAAGCTTCCATGCAAGCCCATCTGCCCAGCACCTGCTCTGTCACTCTGGTCGTAAGTCTCTGCAGCCAAATATTATTATTTCAAAACACTTACTGCAATCCTCATGTTTGAAAAGCGCTTCTTTGTCTCAGCCTCTTTGACTATGCCTGTAATTTAGTGTGGTACGTGTCCTACTGTGGTGCTTGGCAAGTCCCCAGTAGACAGAACAATTTGATGCTGGCATCCTTTTTAGACTGACCATTCTTTTTTTTTTTAGACTGACCATTCTAACAGCCACCATGTTTTACTTGCCTTTCTCCCATTATTAGTGATGTTGAACATTTTTTTTTTCACGTACCTCTTAGCCATGTAAAATGAAAAAACTAACAATATAAGATAAAAAAAACAAACCTGAATAGGACAAAACAAACAAATAAACAGACAAACAAAGAGCCCAAGAAAAGGCACAAGAAACATGTATAGATGCAGAGACAAACATATGGGTATGCGCAGAACTCCCCTAAAATTACAAAATTAAAAACCATAATATATAAACAAAATATATATAGGGTAAGAAAAACAAATTTTAAAAAAGCTTAGACAAAGCATCATGAGACAAATTGAACAAACAAAACTTCAAAAATACCATTGAATCTGTTTTGTGTTGATCATCTACTGCTGGGCACGGGGCCTGCCTTTACATGTCATTTGCATATTCAGGAAGACTCCCTTGGGGGAAAACAATTTTTCATTTGTGAATGGTTATTAGTTGGAGATTGCTTCTGGGTTATAGGTGAGGTCTCCATTTCTCCTCTCAACATTGAGACCCCATTGGGAGCAGACTTGTGCAGGTCCTGTGCATGCTGCCACAGTCTCAGTGGGTTCATATGTACTCCAATGAAGATTGGTCTGAAGGCCTTGGTTCCTCGGTGTCCTCCATTCCTTCTGGCTCTTACAGTCTTTACTCTTCCTCTTTCACTGGATCTCTGAGCAGTGAAAGGAGAGATTTGATGGAGACATCCCATTTAGGACTGAGTATTCCAAGATCTTTCACTCTCTGCACATTGTATTTGCTGTGGATCTCTGTATTTATTCCTATCTGCCGCTATAGGAAGCAGCTTCTCTGATAATGACTAAGCAAGATACTGATCTATGAGTATATCAGAATGTCATTAGGAGTCATTTTGTTGCCACATTCCTTTAGCAGAACAGTATTATTTAACTTGCCCCCTATATCCCTGGCTTAGCTAATTTCAGGTTCTTGGTCACCTGAGCAGTGTCAGAAATTGGTTCTATCTCATGTACTTGACCTTAAATCTAATCAGATATTGGTTGGTTACTCCCACAAACCTTGTGCCACTATTGCCCTAACACATCTTGCAGGGAGATCACCACTATCGATTGAAAGGTGTATGGCTGTGTTGGTATTTACCTTTCTCCTCTGGTGGAATTCAGAGTGCCTTCTAGTACCATAAACAATTGTCAGTGGGGATGAGGGATCTAGGTAGGCACCAGTTCAACTTCACAACATTCAATGAGTTGTGTAGGCATTGTCTCCAGCAATAGGGTCTTACTATCGATTTGTAGAGAGCAATCAATAGCCTTGTCAACAGCCTGGGTTACTTGGGGGTTCCCATGGGGCCCCTTTGGGAATTCAATTCAATGAGACATGTTGTATAATATTAGATAAAGATGTGTTACATTTGTTTATTCTGTGAAATATTTGTTTAATGATGCAAAGATGTGTTTCATTTTTTTATATTGTATTTGTTTAACTCTGTGAAGCTGTGTTATTTTGCCTGTCTAAAACACCTGATGGTCAAATAAAGATCTGAATGGCCAATAGCCAGGCAGGAGGAAAACTATCTGGTTGGCAGGAAGAGAAAACAGTTAGGAGGAGAAATCTGGGAGGAGAGAGGTAGAGGAGCAAAAAAAGGAGAAGAAGGGAAGACATTAGGGGCCAGCCACCCAACTGCACAACCAGCAATGGAGTAAGAAAGGTACATAGGATGGAGAAATAGAAAAGCCCAGAGGCAAAAAAAATAAACGAAATAAGAAAAGCTGGCTAGAAACAAGCCAAGCTAAGGCCGGGCATTCATAAGTAAGAATAAGCCTCTGTGTATTTATTTGGGAGCTGGGTGGCAGACCCCAAAATACTAAAGAATAAGAAAACAACAAGAACAGAAGTGTAACCCATTCCTGGAACTGGGGCTTCATTTGATGATGAGAGGTGACCAGTTGGGGCTTTGTCTCTTCCATTATTAGGCAATTCCATCTAGATCACCTTTATATGTATATTTTAGGAATCTCTACTGTATTAGGTCTATACAACCTCTCAAATGCCCTCAGCTTAAGCTGCCCCATTCCCTTCCTAACTCCTTTCTTACCTTCCTCTCTTTGTTTGATCCTCTCATTTCAGTCCTCCCCCCCATTCAGGAATATCTATTCATTTCTCCTTCCTGGGGAGATCCATCCCTTCCCCTTAGTCCCTTACTCTCTACCTAACCTTTGTGATTATGTGGATTATAGCCTCCTTCTCTAAGACTCAACAACTAACATTCACTTCACATTTAAGAGAATACATACCAAATTTGTCTTTTGGGTCTGGATTACCTCACTTAGGATAATTTTTTTCTAGGTCCATCCATTTACCTGCAAATTTCATTTTTTAACAGCTGAGTAATATCTCATAATGCAAATGTATCAAATGTATCACATTTTCTTAACCCATTCATCCACTGAGGGACATCTAGCCTGTTTCTAATTTCTGTATATTATGAATAGAGCAACAATAAACATGTTTGAACAAGTGTTACTCTAGTAGGGTGTAGAATTAACTCTAGGTATATGCCCAAAAGTGATATAGCTGCATTCTAAAGTAGATCAGCTCCCAGTTTCCTGATGTACCGATTTTCATAGTGGCTATACAAGATTGCACTCCCACCAGCAATGGACCAGTGTTCCCTTTCCCCCACATCCTCACCAGCATCTGCTATAATTACTTTTATTGATCTTGACTATTCTACCTGGTTTAAGATAAAATCTCAGAGTAGTTTTGCTTTGCATTTCTATGATAAATATTGATGTTTTGAACAGTTCTCAGACACTTGAGTTTCCTCTTTTGGAAATATTGTTTAGATCTATATCCTATTTTTATTTGTCTTCTTGAGGTCCAGGTTTTTTTAGTTCTTTATATGTTTTAGGTATTAGCACTCTATTGAGTGTGTAATAGGACATATATGTATATACATATATATCCATTCTGTAGCCTGCCACATTCTGCAGCCTGTCACATTCTATAGCCTGCCACTTTGTCCAAACAATGCTGTCCTTTATTACACAAAACTTTTCAGTTTCATGAAGTCCCATTTATTAATTGTTCTTGATGCCTGCACAATTGATGTTCTGATCAGAAAAAAAAAAGACAGAAAACAAACAAACAAAAAACCCTCACAATATTTCACTTAGTCCATTGTTTATTGTTTTAATTTTGAATGCTTTCATTAGCATAAATTTTAAAGATTTACTTTATTGTGTATGTGTATCTGCGAGTATGTACATGTGGCTGAATGTGGTGCCTGGGGAAGCCAGCAGTGTTAGCATCCCCAGGAGCTGGAGTTGCAGTCATTTTTGAGCTGCTCTATGTGAGTTCTTGGAATCAAAGTCAGGTCTCTGCAAGAGACGTGTGTGCTCTACCCACCCAGCAAGCTCTCCAGCCTTCATTAACATATGTTAATTAAGCACAGTGAGCTTAATGGTTACATTTTCATATGTGTACATAATGCACTGTGATTATATTTGTCCTCCATTATACACTTACACATCTCACCTCATCCCCTAAACTCTCCTGACGATCCCCTTCCAACTCTCATGTCCTTTTATTGTGATCCACACTGAGCTTCCTTGGGGTTGCCTACAGGATTGTGGGCATCATATCAGTGGCTACACAACTAAAGAAAGTGTCTCTCCCTACTCATTCACTCTGTGTGTGTGTATGTGTAAATATGTAAATATATTTTCAATTTTCTATTTCTGTTTTATTGCCCAAACTTTTGGAATTGAATCTAAAAATATCTTTGCCTAAATCAACGTCATGAAAAAAGAAGGGGGGAAAAAAACCACATTTCTAGTAAACTTGTTAGAATGTAATTTCTAGTAAATTACTAGAGATGTTGTTTCTAGTAAATAGAAGACTGTGCCAAGTACTATAAGCCAAATCTAGAAAGGAAAAATGACACATACTTTCACATGTGTATGCCGTCTGCAAACACTGAAATTGCACAGGCAGAGAGCAGCATGTTCAGCTCAAGGCTGAGGCTGGGAGAATCCTGAAATAAAGATCACCGGGTACCAGGCAAGTTAGACAGGAGCAGAACCTTTGGTACTGAGAACTGTCACGTGACAAGATGAGCATGTAAAGGGCTGGGCCCTCTGTTTCAGTGGTTGAGAGTGTGGGTCTCATTAAAAAACCATGCCAGAGGTTTGAGGAGATAGGTGGCTTTGTTGACTATATTTGGCTACTTCTCTGTGCTCACTGTTTGCAATGTCACTTTTTCTTTTCTTTTCTTGGTTTTTGGGTTTTCAAAACAGGGTTTCTCTGTAGGTCAAGCTGTCCTCGAACTCAGAGACCCTCCTGCCTCTGCCTCCTGAGTGCTGGGATTAAAGATATAGCCAGCACTGCCCTGGTGTTTAATGACACTTTATTTTAAGGTTTATTTATTTATTATGTATACAGTGTTTTGTCTGCATGTATCTTTGCAGGCCAGAAGAGGGCATTAGAGCTCATTACAGATGGTTGTGATGGGAATTGAACTCAGGACCTCTGGGAAAAGTCAGTGCTCTTACCCGCTGAGCCATCTCTCTGCCCTAATGTCACTTTTTATCTCATAAATATGTATAGCTATGACTTTCCAATATTAATGTTTGTAAATGCATATTATTCTTCAGCCAGACCCCAGGGTAGGGGCTGTGCTTGTTGTTGGTAGGTTTAATAGCTTCTTAGAGAGCTGATCACCACACTCAGGGTGCTGTAGAAGAATCTTCCTAATGTCTCATTTTAATTCCTTTTATGCTACTAAAGTTACAACTTAAGAATCTTGTTCCCCTTAGATATTTAAGCTTAACAGATAATTTATTTCTATTGATAATTTTATGATTTTTTTTATCAAAACCAGAACCATATTTTTTACTAATTCTTCAGTTAATTTTTAGTTAGTGTTAAGCCTCACATATATTGAGCTAATCAAATTTCCTTGGCTGATTCTAAATATAAATGTAATGCAATTGCCACCTCAGACATTTCAAAGCAAGCTAAGGAGAGCTGAAAATATAAGAAACAAAACCCTCATAAGCATTTAAACCACCCATCATTCTGCTAAATCAGACTTATGTTTTTGTACATAAAATCCCTTTAAGCCTTTCAAAAATCATTTTAAAATGAACAGAGCATGCACAGGACAACATGCAACTATATTTAAATAGAACTTACATAAGAGTATACTACATTGCTATACCTCCAGAATTATGATTTATCCAAACAAGAGGTAGATGACAAGTATACCAAAGCAATTGGCATTAGAAGGTCAACAGCACAGGACAGTGACATGATTTCTAGATTAAAGACCCTGGATACTGCAGGCCCAGCAGCCCAGCCACTTTGGGATCAGTGTCTTCTTTCAGGAACACTTTTATGTCCCAGCCTTGATAGTACAAAATTCATGACCTTCATGTGTATCAATTAGTTAATTGAAATTGCTGACAAGCCAGTAGTTTTTACCCTCAGCCCAGCGAGCTACTCCTGAATGATTAACAGTAAGTGCTTTCTAGATCTGGATTTGGGTTTTAAATTTCATTTTTTGTGGTTCTTATGTTAATTGCTGCCCTAACATCAGGATATTCTCATGGAATTTCCAGCCACTTACCTGTCACTGTGTCCCTCTTATAACCTTATCCTAAGTGCTGACTATCCCTTGCCAATTATTTCTTTGTTCTTTGAGAACATCTAATCTGGATAAGTCAAAAATTGCACATTAACAGTCCACGTCTGAGTCTCCTCAGTATTTCTAATTAAATTTTGTGTGACTAAAAGAGAATTATAATATATCCAAGCTTAGATATTGTGTAGGCTCCCTAGGATTATTGATCTGTGGAAGCTGATTTCAGCATCTCAGCATCCTGCTGCTCATTTTGGCTCCTCTGTGTATCTTTAGCACTGAAATGGGATGTCTACATGTGAAAATTCCCTTTTGTACCTGACAGCTAATTCAAGGCCTGGCCAATCATGTGTATTCAGCAAGAGTTGAATGATAGAAAAGATGGTAAGACCCATGAAGCATTGTTTTCCTGTATCACTTCTCCTCCTGGGGGATTCACAGATATGAAGAGGCAGGCAAGGGCGATCATGAGAGAAAATGCTTCCGCCATCTCTCTTTTGGAAATCTGACACTTTCTATCAACCACAGCATCCCCCTGACAATTAGACCCTCATTCAGAGCTTCAAATTAATGCTGCTGCAATTTCAGAATTCTAGCCAAATCCTACAATGTTTTCGGAGCAAACATAATCACCAAGTGATAGTATTTCTAACCTATGCTTGACCCTTCCCTTCCATCTCTCAGCTAGTTTGATGATGCCACACATGGCTCGTGGTCAAAGGCAGAAATGCCAGATGATGTCAAACCAATTAGAGATAAGGAAAATAAAGGAAACACATTGATGGGAATATGAGGTGTTGGAAGGATTACATTACATTACATTACTGTCCTGGAAGATATCCTAGTAGAGGCTGGGTAAATGCCAGTCATTTGCTAGAGACTTTGAAGAATGTTTTAATTGAGGGAAGCAACAGTTTTAAAACCTAGATAATACTAATGAGCAGTGTCAGGACCATTTATGGCAAACATTGCAGACTGCTCATTCAATTTCCTCCTTTTCATCCGGAGAAACATAACTGACATTTTGTTCAGGGAGAAAGAACTGTGAACTAAAAAACTTTATTCCTAGGCTCTCTTGTAGTAGGAAGCTCTTAGTTGAAATTTAAATAGAAGTTTTCAACTGAAATAGAAGGCCCTGAAAGTCCTTAACGGGGCTTGGAGAGACTGGCTTGTTTTTATCAATGAGTCTTTCTATCACTTGTCTTTCCCAGTCTATTCTAAATTTTAGACATTCCAGCTGGAGCTCTGGTATCCATCTTGTGTGCTTGAAGATGGAAGTGGAGAAAATGAAATGACATGCTTGGGTTCTTCATGTATTTGTAGAGCCTTCAATGCTGAACTAGTGCCAGCATTTTTGATACAGCCTAAAATGATGGGTGTTTGTAACACACTAAATAAAGAATAAATTAACTCATAAAACAAAAATTTAGTAAGGAACATTGTATACAAAGAACTAGAAAGACTATGTGGGGACCAGACATAAATCCTTCCTTCCAGGAGGTCACTGTCTGCAAGAGAAAATAAGACATGTGTACCTAAAAAAATAGTCTGAGATAGAAAGTGAAAAGTCTCCCATGATATTAGGCTATAGGACATCAGCTTAGAGGACTCCCGCCAAAAAGCTGAGGTACACTATTCCAAACAGCAAATCTGAAGAAAAATGATGCCATCACAATGTATAGGAGAGAGAAAAAACAGTACATTTCCTCAAGAGAAATAGGCACACATGATTGATAATGTCTTCTTACTGGCTGTTATCTATGTAATTCATATCTATGAGCCACTTGGGGCCAGAGATGAAGGATAGCATTAAGAGCCTTGTCAACTCTTGGCTGCATAAACTCTCCCCTGGAAGACATCCCCTATGTCCATAGAATGGAACTAATACAGCAAGCCATGATGTCGCAGCTGATCAACTTAGCACTGGGCCCCTGCAGGAGCAGTAATTAAACTGCTTTGACCCCAACTCTCATTCACCTAGGTAAAAAAAAAGTAATAAAGTATGTACTTGATTGTTCCCCGGGTGCCTTGGGGAGTCCTACTACATTAATCCTCTTCAATTTTATGATAGAAAATTTGTTTTTTTCTGCTATCATGTAGGGAAAAAAGTGGTTTCCCAGATTTCTGAAATACAAAATTATCTCTTTGTTTTTACTAGCTCTTCACCGTGGGAATGTCATCAAACATTTTCCATGAACCTTTTGCAGATGTCTGTGTCTAACTATAGTATACTGTGACAAATCTGAAAAGGTACACAACATGGTATCAGAAGATATGAGCTCAGGGCTGGGGATGTGGCTCAGCTAGTAGAATGCTAGCCTCATGTGCATCAAACCCTGGGTTTGATCCCCAGCACCCTATATTGGGCACAGCAACACAAACCTTATGATGGCATCGATAGGAATGGCCCCATAGGCTCATATATTTGAATGCTGCCCCGGTCAGCAGGGTCTTCAGTGTGGACCTAGACCTGGGAAGGAAGCAAATGGAAGGCAGGAACACAAAGAATAGAAGGACAAGACAAATCTCTCTGTTCAAGTCCTCCTAAGCTTTATTATTACAGCCAATATTTATACAGAATCTTTGCCATGCAGGTAGCTGGGAGGAAAGGGGTAGGATATTCAAAAGAATGTGGCAAGCCTGTGAGGGAAAGTAACAGACAGGGTGGAATTGATATGGAAATCTATCTGTTATCAGTAGAGGGCCTGGGGAAGGTCACCTTGCTGATCTGAGAAGGTCAAAGAGAAAGCCTGAAGTCATGGTTTAGCTTAACAATAAGGGTGTGTAGTTTTCTGGTATTTGGCTATCTAGAGTATAGGCTGCTGGCTAGCTGTAGAAGCTAACTTATAAAATATGGCTAAATTGACTTTGGCTCCCAACAGAATGCTTGGTCATTAGAGAGTGGCACTGCCTTGATAGGGATTAGGAGGTGTGGCCTTATGGAAGAAGGTGTGGTATTGTGGTAGGAAGTGTGTTACTAGGGTTGGGCTTTGAGCTTTCAAATGCTCAAGTCAGGCCCAGTGTCTCTCTCTTCCTGCTGCCTGCAGATCTAGGTGTAGAACTCTCAGCTACTCTCCAGTACCATGTCTGACTGCATACCACCATGCTTCCCACCATGACAATAATGAACTAAACCTCTGAAACTATAAGCCAGCCTCAATTAAAATTTTTTCTTTAAGAGTTGCTGTGGTGGGGCTGGAGACATGGCTCAGGGGTTAAGAGCACTAGCTGTTTTTCCTGAGGTTCTGAGTTCAATTCCCAGCAACCACATGGTGGCTCACAACCATCTATGATGAGGTCTGGTGTCCTCTTCTGGTGTGTGTATGAAAAATAAATACATAAAAAAAAGAGTTGCTGTGGTCATGGTATCTCTTCACAATATTAGAACACCAATTAAGACATGTAATCTCAGCATCTGGTAGGTGGAGGCAGAAAGATAAGAAGTTCAAAAACACCCTCAGCTACATCATAAGTTCAAAGCCAGCCTAAGCTGCCTATATATACAGGAAAACAGACAGAGAGAAGAAAAGAGAGAACTAGAGGAGGGATTACTTTTGTCTGTGACTTGATTACCACCTAAGGCAACAATTTTCATATCTCTTATCAAAGAAGATGTTGGGGGATATTTGATCACACTATGAACTCTGAGTTAGCATTTGTGTTAATTAAATAAAATTAACCTTGGGACAGGCAGGAGACTGAGTTAGCAAGTGGTTGACAGGAAGTAATCAGAGAACACCTAGAAGAGATAGAGAGATACACTAGAAGTAGTAGGGAGGAGTTTTGAGTGGCATACCTTTTTTTTCTTTTGACAGAGTGCTTTTTGGGAGACACTAGCCAGAAAAGATTAGTTACTTGCTACGCAACCTCTCTGAGCTATCAGGTTTCACCCCAGCCTTTGAATCTTGAGTCTTATTATAAATAAAACAACAGGGATTTAGTTAAAGCTATCTTTAGCGGCAGTGACAAAGACAGAGCCTTCGGGAACAGAATTTCCACAAGGCTGTGGCCTGAGCAGCCAGGCTGTTGCCAGAGAAGCAAATCATTAATTGTGGAGTAGCAATTGCTGGTTGATAGATTAAGGCCTAGCCTCTGTGCCAAAGACAAAACAATAGGAAATCACTAAGGCCTTTTTTGCTTATAAATTAATGATAAAAATCTAGAATTCACTTATATATTAGCATATACCAAATGATATTTCTGCTGTTGAATTCTAGCCTCCTCTGATTTTATAAAACAACTCCTGTAGGCAGAGTTTTCCTGTCCCAACTCCCTGCTCTCAAATAAATAGCAGCTACCTCCCAAATAGCTGACTGAGAGACTTATAAATTATAAAGGCTTGGCTGATAGCTCAGGCTTGTTACTAGCTAACTCTTACATTTAAATTAATCCATATTTCTTATCTGTGTTTTGCCATGTGGCTCATAGCTTGTTACCTCATTTGCTACACATTTTGCTTCCCTAGTGGCTATCTCCTCTGACTCTACCCATCTTCTTCTCATTATCCTTAGTTTGTTTACCCCACCTATAACTCCTGCCTGGCTACCAGCCATTCAGTATTTTATTAAACCAATTTGAGTGATATATCTTTACAGTGTACAAGAGGATTATTCCATAGTAAACTACTTTGTGATAGATGCCCTATAAAGCACAGGAAAAATATATAGTGTGGTAAACATGTATTTTATTTATAGACTACCTGGAGTTTTTAGTAAATGTACTTTTTCTTGTAGTTTGAGGTCAACCATAGCTATAGCAAAGCTCTGCTTTAAAAAAATTTCTTAGGTGGGTGAATCAGCCTCCAAGTTGTGAGCACTGGAGAGCTGTCCCCATTACTTGTCTGTCATGTGGCAGCATGAGTTGGGGAGAGATGCCCTTCCCCACTTCACCCCCATGCTACTCCTCTGCCCATCAACTCCTGAGGCAGGTAGGAGAGCTGTCCCTGGGGCTAAAGGAGCAGGAGAGAAGACTGTGTCCTCACCAGCCTCAACATTAGAGAGAGCAAGCCCTGCACCTCACCTGGGCAGCACAATAGAGACAATCTTGTTGGACGGAGATGTAACAACCTTGAAGTTGTGAGCATGGGAGGGATGTCCCCATTACTCATCTGTCATGGGTGGAATGAGTGAGAGAGAAATGCCCCCCTTACTGAGCCTATCAACTGCAAGGCTGTCCAACCCTACAGGTACCCAGACCTAAAACTAAGGTTATGAATTGGCCCACCCCAACATCTACCTCATCCATGATCTGAAGAAGCACATGGAGGAAAAAGTCCTGCAGACCCAAACCTGGATATCCATAAAGGCAACATCAGGATATCCATAAAGACTCCCAGTGAGGGTCCATTATCAATAGTATAGCAGAAACCAGAGTCCTCAAGCCAGACCAAATGACTCTGCAATGAACATGTGCAAGTAAAGATACAGGAAAAGGGTTGACAGTGTGAATCACTGTGTCACACTGCAGCTTCCATGATGAGATTGATTTTTTTCTTTTCTTTCTTATTTTCATAAATTTTATTTTCCTTTATTTTGAGGGAAAAAGTTCCAAGAGCAGAAAGAAGATACAGAGAAAAAAGGAAATGAATAGGATGAAGATACATGATGTAAAAGACAAAAAGAATAAATAAAAAGAAAGTTAAAATATTTTGAACAAAAAAAAAAAACCCTTAGGACAACTAAAACTGAAAATAAAATACAACAAAATATAAAGGACACAAAAATTATATAATTATCTAAATAAATGCATAAAATACATTAAAAAATCCAGTATCTATTCATGATTTTAAAAAAAATTTTAAAAATTTAGATATAACAGAATGTACACCCCCCCAAAAAAAAAACCAGCCTTAGCCACGTTGAAGAAGGTAAAGTTAACATTCTTTAACATGAGAGGCAATACATGGAAGTTCGGTTTTGCTGGTCTTACTAAACATAGCACTGAAAGTCTCAGCCACCGCAATAAGACAAGAAAAGAAATAAAATTCTTTCAATAATAAACAAGAAGTGAATTTACCCTTGTTTGCAGATCTCAGAACTTTATATGTAGAAGCATCCAAAGATTTCACCCAAATTTTGTTAGGACTGAAAAATTAATTCTGGAAAATTACAGAACATAAAAGCTGCCTATCAGCGTCAGCAGAGAAGGACCTAGGACTTTGAAATTCGGACCCTGTCCAGAGGTGAGCAGGTTCCGGTGCCTGATCCCCTGTCTGGAAAGTTGCGATCCAGGACCAGGGTCAATCTGTAGTGCCTGATCCCAGACTCTCCTTAGCAGACAGGACTAGAGTTTGGCTGTGAGGGGCTCCTCCAGGCACACCTGAAAGAGGGGACCTTGCACGGACAGCCCTGCCTCCAAATGCATCAGGAGAGAAGGACTGAGGACTTTGAAATTCAGACCCTGGCCAGAGGTGAGCAGATTCCAGCACCTGGACCAACTGTCCAGAGAGTCGCTTTCTGGGGCCAGGGTCAATCCCTAGAGTCTGACCTCAGACTCTCCCTAGCAGACAGGACTAGGGTTTGGCTGGAAGGGGCTCCTCCAGCCACACCTAAAAGAGGGGAACTTGCAAGGCTGGGTCCCGCCTCCAGAGCGAACTGCATCATCGAAGAAGGACTGAGGTTTTGAAAATTCAGACCCCTGTCTAGAGCAGAGTGAGAGATCAAGCAGACCCCTTGCTCAGAGGAGACATGAGACACACAAGCCCTCTTGCCACAACTGATTAGGAGCAGCCTAATCATGAACCGCTGAAGCCATGGACAGACACCAGAGCAAAAATACATGTAATAATATAAAGAACAACAAGGCAACATCAGAAGAAACTGGTGGTTCTACAACTACAAGACCTGAACAGAGCAATGAAGAGGAAACAGAAGGAAACAACACCAAAAACACCTTCATGAAGATTATTGAAGTCTTCAAAGAAGATATAAAAAATTCCCTTAAAGAAATAGAAGAAAATACAAACAAAAAAATTAGAAGAGATGAACAAATCCTTGAAAGAAAACCAAGAGAAGGTAAACCAAAAAAGAAAGAAACATTCCAGGAACTAAAAACTGAAATAGAAGCAATAAAAAAGGCACAAAATGAGGCAAAGATGAAAATAGAAAATCTGAACAAAAGAGCTGGAAATACAGATGCAAGCATAACCAACAGAATCCAAGAGATGGAAGAGAGAATCTCTGAAGTGGAAGACTCAGTAGTGAAAATAGATACATCAGTCAAAGAAAATACTAAAACCAAAAAAGCCATAACACAAAATGTTCAGTAAATCTGGGACACCATGAAAAGACCTAACTTGAGAATAATAGGAATAGAAGAAGGAGAAGAATACCAGCTCAAAGGCACAGATAATGTATTCAATAAAATCATAGAAGAAAACTTTCCTAACTTAAAGAAGGACATGTCTATAAAGATACAAGAAGCTTACAGAACACCAAATATATATGACTCCCAAAAAAAGTCAGCTCGCCACATAATACTCAAGCCATAAAACATACAGAACAAAGAAAAAAATTTAAGAGCTGCAAAAGAAAAGGGCCAACTTACTTATAAAGGCAGACCCATCAGAATAACACCTGACTATTCAATGGAAACAATGAAAGCAAGAAGGGCTTGGTCAGAAGTTATACAGTCACCAAAAGAGCATGGCTGCCAACCTAGACTACTATACCCAGCCAAATGATCAATCACCATAGATGGAGTAAACTAGATATGTCATGACAAAGACAAACTGAAACAATACCTATCTACTAATCCAGCCCTTCAGAAAGCATTAGAGGGAAAACTCCAACCTAAGGATCCCAGATACACCCATGAAATCACAAACAGTCAATAATCCCACAGAAGAATAAGCCAGAGAAAGGAAATACATACAAGCTACCACCAAAAATAGCAGAAAATATCAATCCACTGATCAATTACTAATATCACTTAATATCAATGGACTCAACTCACCTATAAAAAGACACACACTCACAAGATGGATACAAAAGCAAAAGGCATCCTTCTGCTGCATACAAGAAACACACCTCAACCACAAAGACAGACACAGGCTCAGAGTAAAGGGTTGGGAAAAGATTTTCCAATCAAATGGTCCTAAGAAACAAGCTGGGGTTGTCATCCTAATATCTAACAAAGTAGACTTTAAACTAAAAGCATTTAAAAGGGACCAAGATGGTCATTACTTATTCATCACAGGAAAAATTGGTCAAGAGGAGATTTCAATCCTGAATATTTATGCCCCTAATATAAGGGCATCTACCTATGTAAAAAAAACACTGTTAAAGCTCAAATCCCACATCAATTCTCACACTCTAATAGTGGGAGACTTCAATACCCCACTTTCACCCCTGGTTAGGTCAACCAGACAGAGGCTCAACAAATAAGGAGTCTAACAGAGGTTAGGATGCAAATGGATTTAATAGATATTTACAGAAACTTCCACCCAAATGCAAAGGAATATACATATTTCTCAGTTCCTCGTGGAACTTTCTCCAAAATTGACCACATAAGTGGTCATAAAGCAAATATCAACAGATACAAAAAATGGAAATAATCCCTTGTATTATATCAGACCACCAGGGCCTAAAGTTAGAGTTCAACAACATCAAAAATCATAGAAAGCCTACCAACTCATGGAAACTAAACATCATTCAGCTGAACCACCTCTGTGTCAAGGAAGAAATTAAGAAAGAAATCAAAGTCTTCCTAGAATTTAATGAAAATGAATCCACAACGTACCCAAACTTGTGGAACACAATGAAAGCAGTCTTAAGAGGAAAATTCATAGCACTAGGTGCCTATACGAAAAACCTAGGGAAATCCCACACTAGAGAACTAACAGCTCAGCTGAAAGCCTTAGAACAATTAGAAACAAACTGACCTAGAAGGAGTAGACAGCAGGAAATAATCAAACATAGAGCTGAAATCAATACAATTGAAACAAAAAGAACAATACAAAGAATCAATGAATCTAAGAATTGGTTCTTTGAGAAAGTCAGCAGGATAGATAAGCCCTTAGCCAAACTAATCAAAAAACAGAGAGAGAGTGTTCAAATCAGCAAAATCAAAAATGAAAAGGGGGACATAACAACAGATCCCCTGGAAATCCAGAGAATTATGAGATTATACTTTGAAAATTTATATTCCACAAAAATGGAAAACCTAGAAGAAATGGACAGATTTCTGGACAGATACCATTTACCAAAATTAAATGAAGACCAGATTAATTACCTAAACAGACCTATAACCCTTAAGGAAATTGAAGCTGTCATTAAAAACCTCCCAAGTAAAAAAAAGCCCAGATCCAGATGGTTTCAGTATAGAATTTTACCAGAAATTCAAAGAATTACTACTATTATTCCTCAAAGTATTTCACACAGTAGAAACTGAAGGAATATTGCCAAATTCCTTTTATGAGGCCACAATTACCCTAATACCCAAGCTACTCAAAGACACAACAAAGAAGGAGAACTACAGACCAATCTCCCTCATGAATATTGATGCTAAAATTCTCAACAAAATTTTAGCAAATCATATACAACAATGTATAAAAAATATCATCCACCACGATCAAGTAGGCTTCATCCCAGAAATGCAGGGCTGGTTTAACATACAAAAAACTATAAATATAAACATCCATCATATAAACAAATCAAAGGGAAAAAACCCCACATGATTATATCCTTAGATGCTGAAAAAGATTTTGACAAAATCCAACACTCCTTTTATGATAAAAGCCCTGGAGAGATCAGGAATACAGGGAAAATACCTAAATATAATAAAAGTGATTTACAAGAAGCCAACAGCCAACATCAAACTTAATGGAGAAAAACTCAGAGCAATCCCACTAAAATCAGGAACTAGACAAGGATGTCCTCTCTCCCTTTACTTATTCAATATAGTTCTCCAAGTTTTAGCTAAAGCAATAAGAGAATGAAAGGAGATTAAGGGGATGTAAATTGGAAAAGAAAAAGTGAAACTACCTCTATTTGCAGATGATATGATTGTATAAATAAGTGACCCACAAAATTCTTCCAAGGAACTGCTACGGCTGATAAACACCTTCAGCAATGTAGCAGGATACAAGATTAACTCAAAGAAATCAGTAGCCCTTCTATACACTAAAGATAGAAAAGCTGAAAAAGAAATAAAGGAAACATCACCATTTATAATAGGTGTAAATAACATTAAATACCTTGGAGTAACTATAACCAAAGAAGTAACAGACCTATTTGACAAAAACTTTAAGTCACTGAAGAAAGAAATTGAAGAGGATATTAGAAAATGGAAAGATCTCCCATGTTCCTGGATAAGTAGTATCAACATAGTAAAAATGGCAGTTCTTCCAAAAGCAATCTACAGATTCAATGCACTGCCCATCAAAATCCCAACACAATATTTTATGGACCTTGAAAGAACAATACTCAATTTCATTTGAAATCACAGGAAAGCTAGGACAGCCAAAACAATTTTGCTCAACAAAAGAACCTCAGGAAGCATCACCATCCCTGACTTCAAGTTACACTATAGAGCTACAGTAATAAAAACAGCCTGGCACTGGCATAAAAACAGACTTGTGGATCAATGGAATCAAATTTAGGATCCGGGCATTAGCCCAAAAACCTATGAATACCTGATCTTCGACAAAGAGGCCCAAAACATTCAATAGAAAAAGATAGTATCTTTAACAAATGGTGTTGGCATAGCTGGTTGGTAGTGTGTAGAAAAATGCAAATAGATCCAAGCCTGACACTCTGCACAAAACTCAAATCCAAGTGGATCAAAGACTCACCATAAACCCAGCCACTTTAAACTTGATAAAAAAGAAAGTGGGAAATACACATCTACGAATTGGCACAAGTGACCACTTCCTAAATATAACACCAGTGGCACAGATATTAAGATCAACAATCAATAAATCGGATCTCCTGAAGCTGAGAAGCTTCTGTAAAGCCAAGGACACTGTCAATAGGACAAAATGACAGCCTACAGAATGGGAAAAGATTTTCACCAACCCTACAAGTGATAGAGGACTGATCTCTAAGATATATAAAGAGCTCAAGAATCTAGAGCCCAAAACCTTGAATAACCCAATCAAAAAATGGGGTTCAGAATTAAAAAATGAATTCTCAGCAGAAGAATTATGAATGGCTGAAAGGCACTTGAAAACAGTGCTCAACTTCTTTAGTCATCAGAGAAATGCAAATCAAAACAACTTTGAGATACCACCTGACACCTGTTAGATTGGCTAAGATAAAAGACACAGAGGACAATCTATGCTGGAGAGGATGCGGAGCAAGGGGAACACTCTTTCATTGTTGGTGGAAGTATAAGCCTGTTTAGCCACTTTGGAATACAGTATGGTGGTTCTCAGAAATCTGGGAATCAATCTCCCTAAAGATCCAGCAATACCACTTGTGAGTGTATACCCTGAAGATGCACATTTGCACTCCAAAGGCATTAGCTCAACTATGTTCATACCAGCATTATTCATAATAGCAAGAACCTGGAAACAACCCAGATGCCCCTCAACTGAAGAATGGATTAACAAATTGTGGTACATCTACACAATGGAGTACTACTCAGCAGTAAGAAAAAATGATATCCCAAAATTTGCAGGCAAATGGATGAATTTGGAGAATATTCTCCTGAGCGAGGTATCTCAAACCCAGAAAGATAAGCAGGGGATGTACTCACTCATTAGTGGACTCTAAACAAAAAAAGCAAAAAGCAAAGCATGTCCAAGCTGCAAACCACAACCACTGAACAGCTTTAGATCTGAAACACCTTGGAGTGGCACCTTGGATCCCATTCCCTCTAGAGGAACACCTGACTCTGTCTTGATGTTGGCAGATGTTGGATCTGCCAGGAGTGGATGCTGAACTGAGCAATATTGGGACCTTGGGACCTCCTCCCGATGATGGGGAGGAGATGGGGAGATGTGAAGAAGAGTGAGTGACTGGAGGGGGTTGGAGGGGACCAGTCCTTGAATAAGGATATACATGGATAGAAAAATGTGACTTTATTTATAATAAAAAAAGAAAGAGAAAAAAAAAGAACCTAGAAACAATCTAGTTGCCCCTCAACTGAGGAATGGATTAACAAGCTGCGTTACATCTACCAATGGAGTACTACTCAGCAGTAAGAAACAATGATATTCTATAATTTACAGGCAAATGGATGGATATGGAGAATATCCTCATGAACGAAGTTTCACAATCCCAGAAAGATCAGCAGGGGATGTATTCACACATTAGTGGACTTTAAACAAAAAGCAAAGCATGTCCAAGCAGCAAACCACAAACACTGAACAGCTTGGGATCTGAAGCACCTTGAACTGGTACTTTGGAGCCCATTCCCTCCAGAGGAACACTTAGCCAGTCTTGATGTGGGGATGAGGAAAGTGGATTTGCCTGGAGTGGATGCTGAACTAAGCCACCTTTGGACCTTGGGACCTACTGTCCCTGCCGGGGAGGAGATAAGGAGATGGAGAGAAGAGTGACTTGTAGGGGTGGGAGGGGCATTTGAACAAGGGGATACATGGACAAAAAATGAGACTTTATTAATAATAAAAATGAGGAAAAAAGAATTTCTATTTTCTCACATACAGACATTGGCTAAATACAAAAGAAACACATAGCAAATCTCAAGATATTTCAGAAGTTTCAAATGCAGAGTTCTTAGAAAAAAAACAATTAAGCCAGGAGTCATAAAAATGGTATGAGAAAGCCATCCAATGGTGGTGTATGTTTTTAATCCCCACACTTGGGAGTTAGAAGCAGGCAAATCTCTTTGAGTTCAAGGCCTGCCTGGTCTACAAAGTGAGTTCCAGGACAGCCAAGAAGACACAGAGAAACCATGTCACAAAAAAACAAAACAAAAAATGGCATGGTAATCTATGTATTAGAGATGTCAAATAATAACAGCACATCAAAATAAAATAGCAGAAAATACTTTGAAAATATAACATTTCATTTGAAATTTCCTTAAAAACATAAATCAAAACTTGTTCGGGAAAAAATAGGCAATCTATAATAAGAAATAGAAAACCATACTGTAGGCTAGGCTCACAAACAAAAACACAAGAAATAGGAATCCTAGAAGAGCCCTGATGCTCCATTTTCCACAACAGCCTCAGCTTACACCTAATATTAATGTCCATTGATTATTTCATAACCCTCTTAATTTTCCAGTTAGAGGATAAGCCATATGGTCAGCCTTCCTGCTTATAATAATTACAGAAACTAAATTTGTAATCCAAAAATGTTTCTCAAAAAAAAATCCCTGGGTGCATATTCATTAGCAAGTTCTAGCAAATATGATGGGGGAAGTCATTTTCATCTTAGGCAACTCTTTACAGAAAGTACACCCCACCTTTTGAGAATAAAATCTGGCTGGAAGTCTGGGGCTAAATTCAGCAGTAGAGGAGTTTCCTAGCATGTATGAGGCCCTGGGCTCAAGCCTCAGCAGAAGAGAAAGAACAAGAGAGTGAGTGGGTGAGAGAGAGGGAAGAAGAGAGGGAGGAGGGGAGAAAGAGAGGAAGGGAAAAGAATAAAGCCTGACAGATTACACCTGAGAAGAAAATTAAATGTGCACTTGGACATGAGCACAAATGATAATGAAGTGAAGGGTTATTGAGAAGACAAACAACGTTGGCAAAGCTTTAGCTAATGTTCAAGCAGAAAAGGCAAAGGTCAACACATAAAAGTGGAGCTAAGGATGTACATCACCTATTCTCTTTAATCTCTTTTCTTATAACTACTGTGTAGGTGGCTCTCGCTCATTGTGGTTTGATTTACATTTTTCTGTTCAGTGATGTTAAGATGTGTGTCCTGGGGGCTGGAGAGATGGCTCAGAGGTTAAGAGCACTGACTGTTCTTCCAGAGGACCTGAGTTCAATTCCCAGCAAAACCACATGGTGGCTCACAACCATCTATGATGAGGTCTGGTGCCCTCTTCTGTAAAACTGTATGCATAATAAATAAATAAAAAAAAGTTTAAAAAAAAAAAAAAAAAAAAAAAAAAAAGATGTGTGTCCTGGGCATCAAATCTCGAACCCTGGAAATGCTCAGCAAAGATACTACCACTGAGCCCTACTCCCAGCCCAATGAATTTATGAAATAATTTTACTGGCTATTTGTAAACATTTTTCTGAGAAATGTTTATCCAAGCAATTCATAAATTTTAAAATAATTTTCTGCTGATTCTGATTTTGTATGTATTCTTCAAGTTAATCTCTTGTTTTAAAGCAGTTTCTAGATGTATTTGAAACCAGCTACTATGCTGCTTTTACTCCTTTTTGTCTGATTGCTTTAGCTATTGGGGTTCTTTCTTACAAATTTCAGGAGTATTTTTTTTCTGTATTAGTAAGTAATACAATTGGTATTTAGGTAATACTTTATCAATTCTGTAGACTGTTTTGTATAATATGGGTATTCCAACCATTTTGTGGCTAGTTTTTGTCAGCTTGACACAAACTATAGTCACCTGGGAAGAAGGGCCCTCCAGGGAAGAATCGCCTCCATCAATTTGGTCTGTGAGCAAGTCTGTGAGGCATTTTCCTGATTAATGATTGAAATGGGAGGGTCCATCTGTGGGTGGTAGCACTGCGGGCAGATGGTCCTGGATTGTATAAGAAGTAGGCTGAGCAAGCCAGTGAGCAGTAAGTAGTCTCCCATGGTCTCTGCTTCAGTTCCTGCCTTGGTTTCCTTCAGTTATGGAGTGTGGCCTGGAAGTTGTAAGATGAATAAATCTCCTCAAGTTGCTTTTGGCCATGGCATTCATTACAGCATTAGAGAGTAAATTAGAACAACCAGTCCATGAACCAATTCTTCTCACCCCAAACCACAGAATGTCTTTGTGTATGTATCTTCATCGGTTTCATTGGAGTTTTGTCTTTTCTTTAAAGACTCCATTCTTTTCTTGGTTAAACTTATTCCTAGGCAAGTTTGTAACTATTGTGAATGAAATGGCTGTCATAATTTCTTTGTCAACAATTTTGTGATTTTTTTTGTATAAAGAAATTTCATGCTTTGATAAGTAGCTTTTTTTCTTTTTTATTATCCTTTATTATCATAAAAGAGTGTTGGATTTTGTCAAAGGCTTTTTCAGCATCTAAGGATATGAATCATGTGGTTTTGTTCCTTTAGTTTGTTTATATGATGGATGATGTTTATGGTTTTTCATATGTTGAACCATTCCTGCATTTCTGGGATGAAGCCTACTTGGTCGTGGTGAATGATATTTTTTTATATATTGTTGTATACAGTTTGCCAAAATTTTGTTGAGAATTTTAGCATCAATATTCATGAGGTAAATTGGTCCTTCTTTGTTGTGTCTTTGAGTGGCTTGGGTGTAAGGATTCCTGGCATTCCCTAGCTGAGCCTACTGGCTCAGGTGGGATCCACCTTGCACGGAGGCACGCCCCTGGGCGTGGCTACCCAAACCCTGTAGCACTGAGTACAGAAGCACCTCCCTGGACCATGGTTGGACTCGGAAGCACTTGTCTGGACCCATGACGCATACCCGTACACGCCCCCTTCCCTTAAAAGCAGCTGCAAGCCCGTGCTCGGTCCTTTTCTTCTCTGTCCCCTGACTTCTGTTCTGCTCCTCTGTCTCTTTACCGGCCTGGGACTTTTCTCTTAAATAAACACCATATGTGGCCTTGCTAGCGTGTGCTTGCTTTTACGCGCGGAACTAACATTGGGTAGTAGGGTAATTGTGGCCTCATAAAAGGAATTTGGCAATATTCCTTCAGTTCCTTTTTTTAAAATTTTTTTAATTTTATTTATTTTCTTCTTCTTCTTCTTCTTCTTCTTCTTCTTCTTCTTCTTATTATTATTATTATTATTATTATTATTATATCCTTACTCAAGGTCCTTTCCCCCTCCCAACACATCAGGTCATTCTCTCTTCATAATCTCTGGATGAGAGGGGGCTGCTGGGTATCCAAACTTGTCATCCTGCTTACACAGTGCTCATATTCACCGATCCACCTCCCCAGTACCAAGGAGGTTCTTTCAGAGTGTGCCTGTGTTAGGTCAGAGGACATGTGCTATTCAGTTTAGATGCTGACTGCAAAGGAGGGGTGCAGTTGCATCCCTGTGGTTTCTTGCTGAAGTTGATCTCCACCTTGATGTGTAAGACAGGAAAGAAGCAGATCAACAAAAATGAAGGTGCCGTAAAGAAACAACCCAGTGAGGATAGACTTCCGGTGGAATCTGTTACATGGAGAGCAGCATAGAAGAAACAGGCGACTGTGGCAGAACCACACTTTCCAGGAGCCATAGATGTGAAGTCAGCAGAACTTCCTGAATGATGGGAACTGAAATAGGGAGAGCGATGTGGAGCCAGGTGTGGTAGTATACACCTGTAATCCCATCATGTAGATACTAAGGCAGGAGGACTGAGCTGAGTTCAAGGTCAGCCTGGGCAACAAAGTGAGACCTTGCCTCAAACAAGAAACAAGCAAAAACAGAAACAAAAGAAAAGAATGGGGTTCGAGTTTGTTTCTTTGTTACTGTGATAAAACACTGACCCACTGACCAAAAGTGACTTAGAGAGGAGAGAGTTTCTTTACAATTTCACATCAGTCTGTCACTGAGGGAAGTCAGGGCAGGAACCTGGAGACAGAAGCTGAGGCAGAGGGGCAGAGTGCTGCACCTGGCTTGCTCTTCCAGGCTTGCTCTGCCTGCATTCTTACGCATTTATTTTATTACCACTTATCCAGAGGGGTACCACCCACCCTGGGCCAGGCCCTCCCATAGGAATCACTACTCAAGAAAATGCCAACAGGCCAATCCAATGGAGGCAATTCTTCAAGGGGGGGGGGAGTTCCCTCTTCCCGGGTGACTTTAATTTGGATTAACTTGAGAAAAACTAACCAGCATAAATGTGACAAGAAGTATGAGGACTTCGTAGAGGAAATATGATGAACAAAACCCAAAATTATGTGGAAGGATCTCTGAGATTCTGCATGGCAGCTGCCCAAATGATAAAACGCTGACAGGAATCCTAATGTGAGGGTTTGCCAAAGTACAGAAAAGATACTTCGTGGGTACACAGTGCCATCGAAGCCAAACAAGGCTCAACTTACCCCCAAATACTGTGCCTTTTGTGTGTGTACATGTGTGTGTGGACCATGTAATAGTCTGAGATGGATATCAAGCGTCTTTCTCAAATCACTGCCCATCTTCATTTAGATGGATCTCTCACTGATTTGGCGAGACTGGCTAACAAGTCTATGTTTACAGGGGGTGCTGGGAATGAAACTCGGGTCCTCAAGATTCTGTAGCAAGCACTTGACCTACTGAGGTGAGCTCCCTTGCCAGCTCCACCCCTTTCTGGTGCTTTTGAGGCAACCCTAGATCCACAGGGAAGATTGCAGGCATGTTGCCTGCATATGTTGATTTTAATTCTTAATATTTGCAATATTTTAAGTCATACTGTATGCATCCGTGGTCTACTTTTTCCTTTTCCCTATACATTAATTAGTCCCACAATAAGTTTAAAGATGGTGAAACAAACTCAACTTTTCACAACTGATTATTGAAATACTTTTGCCTGACTCCAGCATTTCCACTATACAGAACTACCACACGCGTGAGAATTGCACCCCCGTGTATGTAGAACATATGTGCAACGCACTGTATAGGAATGTGTAGAAATATAAAACTGTCAATCACATCAGGGCAGAAAATAAAACATGTAGAGATAAACCATAATCTTCTACATTTTTTTCCTGCTCTGAGATTTTTTTTATGACCATAATCGAGTTAAAATATGTTGCTAGCCCCTGGGGAAACTGAGGCACGTGGGGTGCGGACCTGCGCGATGCGAGGTTCGCTTAGCGCCGCCTCCAGGCCGCGCCCGCTGATGAGCAACGGTGCCGAGCTCGCGCGGGGCGGCGGAGAGCGGGCGGAGGGCGCGCACGGCGGCGGCGGTACCGGGCCACGCACGGCGGCGCGAGCGGACCACGCACGGCGGCAGTAACGGGAGCCGGGCGCGCGGCGGGGCGGCGGATGGCCCAGAGCTGATCTATGCAGCGCTTGGAGGGGCTGTGTCTGCGGCGGCGGCGGCGGCGGCGGGGCCCTGCCCGCGAGCGGAGCGGGGACAAGATGAAGTACCAGAAATACCTGACGGTGCTGCAGATGGCCATCGGCGTCACCCCGTCCAACCGCGGCAGCCTTCTGCCGCTTAAGAGGAAGCTGTGGTAAGGTCTCGGGGCTGGGGCACGCAGACAGGGGAATGGGGATACCGGAGGTGCGCGGACAGAGACAGGGGCTCCAGGAGGCAGAGCCAGGGCGCGTAGACAGGGACAGGAGCGCAAGAGCAGGGCGGGGGCACGGGGCCTGGCAGTGGTGGGGCGCGCACAGCTGGCGGAGCAGCCATCGCCCAGCGTCCGGGCCGCGCGCCGCGCTCCTGAAGGCGGCTCCGAGAGCGCGCTGGGAGGGCGCGGCTGGGACCCTGAGCCCTGCATCCCTGCCTCGCTCGTGCTCTCCTTCCCCTGGGCGCCGGTCAGTGCTGCTGGCTGGGAATTGCACGCCGAGCTCTGCCGCAGACTGCTACCTAACTCTGCAATCCATTGGTCCCCAATGCACTTGCTGTTGGGTGCATAGTAAAAGATGAGCTATTCCCATGCCAAGGGGAGGAAGTTGTGATGTTACCGTCGTTGTGTCGAGGACTGTCATTTTATCTGCACGATATCTGCTTCCTCCGACCTGGAAGCTGTTATCGATGTAATAGAAAAGAACACCATTAAGTGAAATGTCTAGGAATTATCCGGATCTGGTTCACATAGTCGTTTATCCTGCAGGTTGCATGTTGTATTAGCATCTAAATATGCCGCACGGGATCGATCCCATTGCCACCTGGGCATTCCATTGGCTGGGGATACAGGCCATTCAATCAGAAAAGAAACAAGAAAGGAAAAGTAGTGGAGCAAGGATAGGGGTTCGGGAACCACTAATTGTTAAGAGTCAATGACGGTTTTAATTTGAAAATTACTAGTTAGTGCTCAGTATAGGATATGAATATTTTATTTAGCTGTTGAATTCTATTGGCTGTAGGGTAATATAATCTCAAGTAGAGAAATCTGAAGTGAGGCTGCTTTTGTGAAGTGAAGAAGTAACTTCTGCTATGTAAAATCTGAAACAGTGCTTTGAAGTCTATAAGGGTTGAGCAGTCCAGGAAATGTAGGTTAAAAAAAGAATTCCAATAATGGTCAATAGTCAAGGAAAGACTGTAATTGTGGGCACGGGTTTCAAATTTTCCCTGTGACACTACAGTGTGACCTTCAGCAAGTTATTGTCATGCCTGTTACTCCATGGGTAAGCCGAGACACTTGTTATCTCTCTTATGGTGTTACACAGATCAGCTCCGATGTCAAAACCACCTGTTCCTACTGGGTGCCTAGGTGCCTGGGTGAGCAAAACACACTTAAGAAATGTTAGCATCTTCCATCTTCCCCCCCCCCCCGAATTTGTTAAGGGCAAACTTATTTTGGAAAAGGCATTTACACTTGTTAACCAGCCAAGGACAGCTCAGAGAAGGCTAGATTGGTAAAGTGTTCAACAACTGAATTAAGATATGACCTTGACCTGGCAGTGATGGCTCATACCTTTAATTTCAACACTTGGGAGACAGGGGCAGGTGGATCTCTGAGCTCAAGGCCAGCCTGGTCTAAAAAGCAAGTTCCAGGACAACCAGGGCTATGCAGAGAAAAATGGTCTTTAAAAAATGGGAAAAAGAAGTGTTCTTTGGGAAAGGGGGTGTGGCTCAGCAGTACAGTCTAACACATGCAACAGTCTGGGATTGAGTCCAAGCACTAAAAATGAGAAAGAAAATGTCTGTAGAAGATGATTTTTAGCAAATAAATGAAGAATGGATGATTTTTAGGCAGAGCAGGATGGTAAGTGCCTATAATTACATCACTTGGAAAACTGAGGCAGGAATATCATGAGTTCAAAGCCAACCTGAGGACAACCCCCATCGCAAAAACAAACAAAGAAACATACAAAAAACTGGCAAGGTGGCTCATTGGGTAAAGATGTTTGCCTCCAAGTGGTTATCAGGCTTAGACTCGAGCGCACACACACACACACACACACACACACACAGAGAGAGAGAGAGAGAGAGAGAGAGAGAGAGAGAGAGAGAGTAAAAAAACCAAATAGGTCACTTTTGGCTGTATTGATGGCATACAGGGAAAAAACACCACCAGGTACTCCAGGGGAGGGTTTTTCTCTATTTAATCCATTGCTAAATCTCCTACAAATGCTCTCTGGCCCCAAATAGCTTCTCAATAAGTATTAGCCATTCTGGGAATCAAATCTAGAGTCTCACATGCTAGGCAAGATGTCTACCACTCAGCTACATCCCCAGCCTAGTAAATCAATTCTTAATCAGGCATGGCTAGGGAAGAAGTCTAAAGAAATCATTTTCTTGATGCTTGATTTGGACTAATTGAGAAACTGTTAGGCATGGGCATCAGCATCTGATGAGATTCATTCTCTTTCATCACTTGGAGAGATGTGTCTAAATACTGTCCCCAGACACAGCATCTGTGAAGACAAGACTCAAGAAAATAAAATCCAGGTAATTTTTGTACCCCAGCAATTCACATTGGAGGCCAAGAGTGAATCAGGGCCGAGATGAAAACCATCTTACTAAGAGATGGTCCACAAAAAGCTTCTGTATTTCATATCAACTTCTCCATGTTTAAAAAAAAAATTACAGTTTCCATTTAATGCTAGTTTTCAAAGCATCAGATTATTTGTACAGTGGAACTGTAGAACATAAAATACGAAAAACTCTGGCATGGTGACACTACTCAAAACATAATATAACTCTTCTTCTCCCATTTACTTACGTAGTAAATGATGGGATGGGATATGAGTGTATACATCGTGGCACATATATATGAGAGAGTTCTCTCCTTCTACATGTGAATCCTAGAGAACAAACTTAGGTCATCAGGCTTGGCAGTTCTTGAGAAGAGAGTATCTTACCCAGGTAGCCCTGAATCCATTAATGAGTGTCTGTAAGGGACAAAAGAGGAAATGAGGGATACAGAACCTTCTCACTGACTTCCCCCACCCCATTTTAAGTAGAATATTGTGCTTCCCAATTCATGTTATCCAATTTTTTCTCCGGAATCTTCTTCTAGATAACACTTCATTTTGTCAGGGTCTTGTAGCAATTGCAGGAACATTTGAGGAAGGCAGTGTTAAATGTTACAGTGTTGCATTGGAAGAACACAAGTCACAACTCCTGAGTGGTAGGTGAGAAAAAGTCTCAACTTCAGAGTGGTAGGTGGGAACCTGCAGCAGATTCCAGCAGCACAGCCAAACCTTGGATGGCACCATCTGTCCACTTACAACATGTGGATTTGTAGTATAAAAATGTGCATACATGAAGATTTGCTCCAAAATGTTTATGAAAATGTGTGTGCTCCCTGCCTCCCTCCCCCGAATGGTTATGTTCTGTGTGAAAAGACCTCGAGCTTGCAAAGCTAATGCCAGTTTATGCCAGCGTGAAGGACAGAGTGGAGTGATATCATGCTTTGTTCCCACACTTCTGTCTACTTTGGGTGTTTGTGGCTATCAGCTTCTCTTTGTAGGGTACTCTTCTGGTTTTCTTACTGGTTTTGCAAATGTTTTAGGGAGGGTTGTATTTGTGCGCCAATGAAAGTGGAAACTCAAACAAACAGCTTTTGAAGGACCCTCTTCCTAGCTCTGATCTGAGAAACAGGAAGTGGAATGTTTTCCTGTTCTAAATTGTTGCTGTTGTTATGCTTTGAGTATAAAGTACCCCACTATACACACACACACACACACACACACACACACACTCACGCACACACACACATAGCACTGTTGAAGGCTTGCTCAGCCTAGCTGCTGAAGCTAACCATTGACAGGTGATTGGATCATAAGATCTCTGATCTTATCTGTGGACTCATCTGTTGTCAGACTCATCATTTGAAGGTATTATTAGAAAGTGATGGAAACTTCCAGAGCTGGGAGCAGAGCATAAGTTGAAGGATATCACTCTGGCATATCTTTAGGGACTTTGCTATATCCCCACCTTCTCTGTGTCTTGCTGTTTTATTCTCTCCTCACAAGGTAGTGGGCAACCTTATTATCTCTCATAATAATGTTCCTTCTCATAAGCCCAGGAGCCGTGAGTCAGGCACATGGATTAAAGACCTCTGAATCAAACAGCCCAAAGATGATTCCCCACCTTTGCGATTGTTCTCTCCAGGAGTTTGTCCTGGAGACTGAACCTGCTTAACACAATGGCTTTGGAAGCACTACCTGTTAGTCCTGCCCTGAACAGAACCATGTTTGTGTGGCTAGCTGCTTTTCTTTGGGGACAACCTTCAGTTGCCACACTATTTTCTATGACACTGAGAACAGACCACTGTCCTTTGATAGCTCTGGAGGTCAGGAGTCCCAAGTCAAGGTATACATGCCCCTAATGGCTCTGGAGTGGACCCTTCCTTGTCTTTCCTATTTCTGGTGGTCCAT
Source organism: Sigmodon hispidus (assembly GCA_004025045.1). Lineage (NCBI taxonomy): Eukaryota > Metazoa > Chordata > Mammalia > Rodentia > Cricetidae > Sigmodon > Sigmodon hispidus. The sequence goes on from PVIH01004235.1 coordinate 38,128, forward strand.
GTGTCCTCAGTGGTGGTGTCACTCCAGTCTTTGGCTCTGTTTGCACTTGGCTTTTTCTCTGTGTCCCTCTTCTCTTCTTCTGTCCCTTACAGACATTCATCACTGGATTCAGGGCCCACATAGGTAATCCAGGATGCTCTCATCTTAAGAACTTCAACTTGATTACATTTACAGACTGTCGCGCGCAACCTTGCCAGCAAGGAAAGTGCAACACCCAGGATCTTCTTTCAGCAGTTTATTCGGGACCTTTACAATTGTTCTCTCTTTGTTCTTCTCTCTGCTTCTCCTTCTGCCCAGGGAAACCCCGCCAACTGACTAAATACTCTCAGGGCATCCAATCCCAATAAGCCATGTGGGCACAGCTCATAGGTCCACATACACAACAGCAAACCACACTCCAGGCTCAAGCCAAATAAGGAGTTGTTTATCAAAAGAGAGCACTCACCCATGGGGGGTGGAGGCCGGAAATCAGCACCATCTTTAGGGTGCAGCAGCAGGCAGCTCTCTGCAACACCCCCTTATTTAATAATTAAAAATTAAAAAATCAAGCAAAAGCAGCGGGCAAGAGCAGAGGCCTAATCCCCATTGTGCAAGAGGACTTGTGCTATCCCTAATCTAGATGCCATCCACTCAGACAGGGACAGACCTGTCTGGCACCTGTTTTCATGAGGACAGGATAGTGGGTGCCAACCTGTATGCAATTAGGCATGCTCTTTATGAAGCCTTACCTAGGCAAAACCATGTGCAGTGCTTAGCCTCGCAACCCATGCCAAACATTACTCTTTCAAGGCAGCAAGCCAAACATGTGGGGGCTGTCCCACCTCAATGGCGGTGAAGGCTTGAACAATCATGGCCATGCTCCTACGTTGTGTGAACCTCATTTTGCAGATGCACCACAGGCAAATCAGAATTATCAGCACCATCAAGCCAGCCAGAACACCCATTCCTGCCCATTCCTTCAGATGATTGAGGGCGGTGGACATCCATCTTGTCAGTCCTTCGGCAACTCTAGGGTCCACTTGAGTTGAATTCACAGCAACTATTGCAATTCTCAATTTCTCCATGGTTGCTTCGAATTCACCTGACCAATTTCCTATAAAATAACTTGACAAAACTTTAGACAAATTTGCAGCATAGGAAAATTTTTCATAGTGAATAGAAGTCACACATAGGGCCTGATACTTCCATTCGCATCCCAACTGAGCCATCTGCCAGAGGACATCAACCTCCTCTTGCACCAGATCAATCCTTTGGTTAACCAACATCAGCCCGCCTTTAAGCTGGGCAGAAATGCCTCTTTGAATGTCTAAGGCATGGGCTACACTGAGAGACACATTGTTAAGTGTTTGAGCTGTCTGGACGGTGTGACTCATAGCAATGGCGGCCGTGGTGGCCCCAATTGCGGCTAGGGAAATGGCTGTAACAACAGCTGCAGTAATACCAAAATCTCTCCTAGCTCTAAACAAGCTCATGGCATTAGGGCTTTGTACCGGGACAGGTACCCATTCCAGGGCCAATCCTCACCCTCAAAGTCAGCATCATACTTGTCATTTCGGACCTTCCTGGTTAGCCGTTCTGGTACCCACACTGGATCTTGCCGGTCCTGAGAAAAGACACAAACAGAACCTCTTGCCCATGTAAGCACTGGATCAGGACCATGCCAATGGCCCGTGAAAATATCCTTCCATTTCACCCATGCCTCTGTGGCTAGGGGTGAGAGTCAGATGTCTATTGGCCACGGAGCGGCCATCAACATCCAAATTTAAAAAGTAAGGGTAAACAGAGCTATAAATAGTCTTTCTCTGGGGGTGCGGCCGTGGCCTATTCCCCCTTTTTGTTTTCGTAAGCATTCCTTCAGCGTGCGATGAGCACGTTCCACTATACCTTGTCCCTGTGGATTATAAGGCAATCCATGAGTTACTTGTACATCTATTTGTCTGCAGAATGCAGTAAACTGTGTTCCAGTATAAGCAGGGCCATTGTCAGTTTTTACCTGCAGGGGCTTTCCCCAAGCTGCCCAGGCCTCTAGGCAGTGCACAATGACATTGCGTCCTTTCTCTCCTGACATGGCAGTGGCATGCAAAATACCAGAGCACGTATCTACAGAAACATGTACATACTTTAAAGAGCCAAATTCAGAAATGTGAGTAACATCCATTTGCTATACTTTTAATGGCAAGATCCCTCTGGAATTAACACCTAGGGAAGGTGGGTGGTGGTACACTACACATTGAGCACAATCCAAAACTATTTGATGTGCCTCAGTTCTGGATATCTGAAACTTTTGTTGTAAGGTCTTAGTATTCACATGATATAGCTGGTGAAATTCTTGAGCTTTGACTACAGGAGAGGTAAAGAATATCCAGTCCTGTCTAGTGCACATATCCACCTTGGCATTGCCTTCACTGAGTGAACCGAGAAGGCCAGTATGAGAACGGATATGTTGAGGAAAAAATCTCTCCTTTCGTTGCAAAATCAAGTCTTGCAAGTGGTTAAATAGGACAGCGACCGTACTAGATGATTTGATTGGTCCTGCCACTTTAAGCACCTTTAAAGCATTAACCACATAGGCTGAGTCAGATATCAAGTTAAAGGCAAAATGGCATTCTTTAAACACTTCACATACTATTTGAAGTTCCACTACCTGAGGAATACCAGGAGTAAATTGATGTTGAACTGGTTGTTTGCCTTGCACCATATAGGCACCTACTCCTGTTTTCAAGCCATCAGTGAATACATTGACAGCTCCCGCCACTGGCTCTGCGACAGTGACCTTGGGAAAAATTATGGGGTGCTCCTTAAAAAATGTCATAAGAGGATGTTGTGGGTAATGATTATCCATTTTTCCAGCAAAGGTACAGCGAAGAATTGCCCAATCATCAACAATAGCACACAGGGTATTAACCTGTGCTGCTGTGTATGGCACAATTATTATGGCTGGTGCATGCCCAAAATACTGAATGGATTGCTGGATGCCATTCTGAGCTAAATCAGCTACTGCTGTAGGGTAATGTTCTATACTTTTACTAGGCGATACCTTTGGGTGTATCCACAACAGTGGGCCTGATTGCCATAGTACCCCTGTGGGTTGTCTGAATGTGGGTAAAAGGCATAGGGCAAAATCTTTTCCTTCCTCTATCCTATTTAGGCAAGCATCCTGCAACCTCTGTTCAACTACCTGCAGTGCTTTTCTGGCTTCCACTGTCATCACTCATGTGGAGTCTAAATCCGACTCTCCTTTCAGAATGTCATAAAGGGGTTTCAATTCACAATTTGCAATCCTCAGATATCCTCTAATCCAATTAATATCTCCCAACAGCTCTTCCTCTGAGTCTGTAGACTCAGGAGTTTCTATATCAGCAAGGTTGGGGTACAACTCTCCCCCTTCACTCTGTCCTTCTTCACTACCTGCCCCCTCCGATCTCTCCTCCCAACATCTCCAAGGCAGCCTGCTATCAGCTTCAGGTGGCCTTGGCAAATGGAACCACACCTGCCTAGAACCAATCCACAGGTTTTGATCTTCCGTGGAGACAAAAGCAGAAACTCTTTTCCCAAGTAACATATTCTTATAAACAGATTTCAAAGTCAGGATATCTTTAAAGTACATGCATTTGTTTAACTTAGCAGCCTTAGTAATCAGTTGTCTCTCTGCAGTTAGCTCATTAAAAGTTAAAAAATTACAAGAAAATGCAATAACCAGAATCCAGACTCTCTGTTTATCTGCCATTTTTACGTGGCTTTTTTATCTTTATTTCTTTCCCCATTGAGAGGTTTTGAGAGTCTAAATCTGTTTTATTGAGAATTCTTAATCACTTTCTAATGCAAAGAGCTTTTAAAAGGTTGTACCACTTTAATTGCTGACTCCGCCCCTCTTGGCTGCTTTTCAATATGGTGTAGGAACCCACGAATCTCTCCCACTGCTAGCAAGTAGAGCAGACTCAGAAAAACCTTAATGAAGCAGCTCCTTAAGGGCCAAAAAAATTGGATGTGAGGTTGAAGACCCCATCCTTGTTTAACCTTTAATTCCTACCTTAAAAATCTTCTCAGAACCCTTACCAAACAGCCCCAGCTTTGCTAATGCTTTTACTTTCACTTTGAGCTCAAGTTTGCAACTGCTGTTGCTTTCACTTTAAGCTCAAGGTTGCAGTGCGTCTACGGCTATAAGAGGTTACACCCACTCGTCAGTGAGCTCCCTCTTCTCCGCCTTATCTACAGGTCGGAGCTACTCGCTTTGATTGCGGATCCCAATTTACCTGGGACTTACCGGTCAACCCCCCCCCTTCCCAACTACAGAAAGTTCTGATGCCTGAAGCTCGAAGGAGTTGCTTCCAGTTCGGGCCACCACTTGTCGCGCGCACCCTTGCCAGCAAGGAAAGCGCAACACCCAGGATCTTCTTTCAGCAGTTTATTCGGGACCTTTACAATTGTTCTCTCTTTGTTCTTCTCTCTGCTTCTCCTTCTGCCCAGGGAAACCCCGCCCACTGACTAAATACTCTCAGGGCATCCAATCCCAATAAGCCACGTGGGCACAGCTCATAGGTCCACATACGCAACAGTAAACCACGCTCCAGGCTCAAGCCAAATAAGGAGTTGTTTATCAAAAGAGAGCACTCACCTACAGGGGGGTGGGTGGAGGCCAGAAATCAGCACCATCTTTAGGGTGCAGCAGCAGGCAGCTCTCTACAACAGACACTGTTTTATACCCGTAAAGAAGATGAAATTCTTCCACAGGTCCAAATAATAGTTACCCTAATCTATTTTAATGTGAAATGTAATAAATGTTTTCATAATAATTTTATTTTCAACAGTCTGAGCTTTTACACCAACTGCTCTTAGGAGTGCTTGCACTGACCTTAGGGAGGGACCCAGTAGTTCACCTGAGCACTCTTTTAAGATGTCCCCTGCTCATTTGCTTCGTTAGTTGTTGGGAGTTACATAGTCTCAGTACACTTGTTCAGGCTGCCTCTTGTAATGTAATGGAGGATGGGAAGAGCTGCTGTAAGTTACTCCCTGCAGACTCAGTGGAAGTGCATTCCAGGCATCCTGTCGCTTCACTTAAGCACCTCTGTAAGGTAGGTATCACATTTTTCCATTTTACAAACAAAGTCATTAACTTGCCTAGACACCAGGGTCATGGTGGTTACTGGGGTTAAAAAGACAATTGGGCAGGAAGAATAGAGCATGGAATGCAGTATTAAGTTTCTAGCCTGTCTGGCCTGTGATCCATACCCACGGTCCCATAGAAACACACAGACACTTGTATTAATTTTATGCTGATCAGCCTATGACTCTGGCATATTTCTAGCCAGCTCTTGCTCTTAAACTAACCCATGATTCTTACCTTGTTCAGCCATGTAGCTTGGTACCTTTTCTCAGAACAGCATAGTTGTCCTCTGCATCTGCTGGCTTCTCCAAGGGTCTCTCTGGCATCTCTGCTCTGTTCTTCCTGATCCCAGAGTTTTCTTAGTCTGGTAGCTCCACCCACACTACCTGTCTGCCTTCAGCTAATCAGTGTTTTTATTAAACACAGTAGGCAAGATAATTATTTACAATGTAACATAATCCCACTACATTAAAAAAAAGAGAGAGAGAGAGTGGCTGAGAATAGGTACAAAGGAGCCAGAAAGTGCCTGTAGAATATTCTTTTTCCAGGGATGGTTCATGGTGCACCCTTGGGTCACCAAGGCCATCCTGCAGGAATGTCTGGGGCTCAAAACCCTAACTTCTTTCCTACTTTATTTTATTTTTGGTATTACAGTATAGCCACACCATTTCTCCCTTTCTTTTCTCTCTCCAACCCCCCCCAATATTCCCCTGCCCACTCTCCTCCTTTTTTCACTAATTGTTACTGAATACATGTTTGTATATACATACATATTTTTACATGTAATCTTATGTGTATGTGTGATTTCAGGACTAGGCAAACAGTTGCTGTTCTCTTCCCTGAGGAAGACCACATCTTCTGCTTCTAGCTTTCTTTAGCTGCTTGTGGTTCTTTGTGTAATATTGAAGCCTTGAAGGCTTTTCCCCTGCCAGATTTGGCATGTCCATTGATATCATCTTTGGCTGGTCATGCTGGTGAGACTTCATGGGTGTAGCTTCTGATAGTACAATCTCCAAGCAAACTTCCTGATCCTCTGGCTCTTTCTGCTTCCTCCTTCATAATGCTCCCTGAGCCTTAAGGTCAAGGGTATTTTGTAGATGTCTCCATTGGGACTGGGCTCTACAAATCTGCATTTTGATTCATTGTTGTTTTCCTGTTGTGGTCTCTATCTACTGAAAAGAAGTTTCCTTGCTGAGGGGTGAAGACTATGCTTATCTGTGGGTCTAAGGACAAATGCTTATAGGTTATTATTAGGGATTATACTGGTTTAGTAAGTGAGTGATTGCAGATTCTCCTCCAGGAGCCATGACATCACCAGCACTGTGGACTTAGCTAGGTTTCCAATACCAGGCATGGCTTCCTTCTTGTTGAGTAGGTCTTAGGCCCAACTAAAAAGCTGTTGGTTACCACCAAGTTATATATATATCACTACTGCACCCTTAGGGTTCTTGTACCATGTTGACCATTGTCATGGTTCACAGGCATCAGAGCCACTAGGATTCTTGGTTGTCTCCCTTCTTTGGGAGCTTGCATAGTGCCTTCTACTACCATGAAAGCTAGTGGTCAGGGAGGGGCATTCAGGTTACTTCTAGCTCGGGGTTCTCTGGACCTGACTGAAGTACACTGTGTTTTCAGCAATAGAGACTTTCACACAGTTTCTAAATGAGCAAATTACAGACCATTACGCACATTGTCCTTTTCACAAATGTAATGAAAGGTTAGTTACTGTTAATCTACCTCATGAATGTTTGAGGCTTCTCCAGTCTGATAACTATAAACTACAAAAAAGCGTACTATCTTTAAAAACAATTTTAATGATGTGGGGGGCTGGGGTCAGAGCCCAGCTTGCAGAGGTCAGTTCTTTCTTTCCTAGGGTCCCTGGTTAAACTTTGGTATGACTAGTTGGGCTTTACTAGTTAAGCCATCTCACCAGTCCTTTATCACCTTTTAGTGAACTGTTCTAGTAAGGATTAGAGTTCTTTAAGAAGCTGCCGGACTGTTCTCATGCAGCCTGCTGTTCCCACACCTTTGTTAAGAGTTCCCCATTGAGGGCTCAGCAGTTAAGAAGATGGACTGTTTTTAGGGGACCCTCATTCAATTGTCTATAACTTCAGGTCCAGAGGACCTGACACTCTCACATAAACATGCATACAGACAAAACACCAATGTACATGAAACAAAGTAATTTTTTTTAAAAAGATAAGAGCTCTGTTTAAAAAGAAGGAGGAGGAGAATTATTCCCCTTTGAGGCAAACAGTGTTGTACTGTCATTCACTGATGTTGCCTTGAGTTGATTATGGCTTTTGGTTGCTAATATTTTTAAATTAATATCTTTAATCTTTATGTTTGTATATCTTTTTTTTTACAAGTATCAGTATTTTGTCTGCATATATGTATGTGTACTGTGTACATACGTGGTACCTGTGGAGGTCAAAAGGTTTTAGATTCTCTGGACCTGGAGTTATGGAAGGTTGTGAACCTCCATGTGGGTGCTGAGAACCAAACCCAGATCCTCTGCAAGAGCAGCAAATGCTCTCAGCTGCTGAGACTTCCTTTCCCCTCCAAAATTAATATCTTGTAGAGGGATTAGTAGCTAAGTATATGGATACTTTTCTTATGTAGCTGCTTCATTTTTTGCCCATCTTTTGTCTATTTGGCCCAGCTCTTTGTTGCTACTAAGTTTCTTTCACACTGGAAATTGGAAAAGGATGAGAAAGGAGAGCTCAGAGTTGTTTGTACTGAGTGGGGTGTGGTCCAAAAAGGTGGTGACCCGAGCTTCTCCTTTGCACACATACACAGTGAAAGCCAGAGACTCCTGGACATTTGGCCTCCAGAATGGGGAGTAGAAAGACATTTCAGCTGAAGGAAGGGTCTGGGAGAGACAGTGAACAATGTCAAGATGTGTTGCATCTTGAAGAAGAGTGAAATGTCCCGGGGGTGAGGGGGACGACACAACACTTAGAGAGCTTCACTGGCCCATGTTAGAAGTTTAGCAAACTGGATTTGGACAGCAGCCAACAGCAAGCCAGGAGTTTTCGACTTCAGGTGTGACATGACTGATCGAACAAGATTGGTGTTTACTTTTCCCTGATGGCCCCAGCCAGGAGATCACACACATAAGGAACTAGAAGGAAATGGTAAACAGTTTACTGGGTTGGTTATAATGTCTGGGTAGAAGCCAATAGTCCCCAAATGAGGGCCTCTGTAGGATGATGACTGTATGACCTTCAAGCCCAGTATGGCGAGGGTGGGGGATAGTTAATGCTTTCTTCCTTCCTCAGCAGCTTACATCAGTGAGCCTGCAGCACAGATCACAGCATAGCCTCACAGTGTCCGTTAGGACAGCCAATAAGAGCCTGATTCCAAGAGCCAGGAAGAGGGGCCACATTTGGAAACAGAGAATCAAATGAGAGAATCTTGCAGTTCTGCCTTGTGGACCCTTTGGCTATGCCCAAGAAAAAAATGTGCTTGCATAAGAAAATTAGAGGAGGGTGGAGAGAGACCCCACCCCAGCCCCACTCCCTACACCCTACTATCTCACTCTGAAGCCTAAGCTGGCCTAGAACTCATAATGTAGAACAGTCTGGCCTCAAACTCAAAGCAACACACACACACACAGTCTTCCACACACCAAGCCCTGCAGGAAAACGAGATTTGAAGGGATTTAAACTGTTGCCCAAAGTCACACAGCTAGCTATTCCAGAACTGATGTCAAGGATGGGACCCTGGTGTCATTCCATTTTCACCTTATTCCCATCTCTAATTACAGTGAGCTCAGCTGTCCCATTGCAGTTGAGTATGGTGTAGTACTGTTACTGAGACAATACTCTTAATTTTGTAACTAATGAAATTTAAAATCTGGGAGAGAACTTTCTTGTAAGTTAATTGTTAATTTCTCCTTAGTAAGATAAGTTATATAATGTACTTACATCTACATTCCTAACTGTGCATCCCTATCAACAAAAACTGTTCCTCTAGTATTTCTGGAATTGTCCTCAGAGTCGAGTTTCTCAGTTGACCCTCATAATACCAGAATTGGAAAAGGGATACCTTAAGAGGGAGGACGGACAGGGGAAGGAGGCAGAAAGGCATGGCGGAAGGGAGATTGCCTTCAAGAGTGTCAAATGAGACTTTGACTTTTTTTACTTACTCAAGGAATTATAGGCAGTCTAAATAGTATTGTGAGTGTCCAACAGAAAACAGACCACATACACATCTACAGGATGTACAATAAAAGATGAGAACGGGGAGTGGGGGGGAAGAGAGTTTGAACAAGGGGATACATGGGTAAAAAATGAGACTTTATTCATAATTTAAAAAGGATGAGAAGAAAAAATAGAAGCAATATTTCACCTTCATTGTGTGTACACTATCATTTCCCCTTATCCTGGAGATAACATTTCTGTCATTACCTGGCTTAGCATTCATTCTCAGTACCTACCAAAGAGAGGAGAGTTTGTACTAAGCCTTCTGCCCTAGTAACTGTTGTCTAATTCTCAGAAACCTGGTCAGAGCTTTTAATTTAATGGCACTGAGCAGGAGCCTGGTTGAACTCAGACAAAATGCCATGTTTTGGGGAGTCTGTGGCAAGTTGGGTCCTGAGCTGATGACCACCAGATACACATCAGTTCCATTCATCTAATTAGTAAATATTTGTATTAGGAGTCTGGTGGACATGAGGGAATAGTTCCATTCCTCTGATTATGTTTATGATTATATTTTATTTTGATTCATTATTTGATTTTTTGTTTTATTGAATCATCTCTGATAAGCATCATACACCCTAGCCACTTGTAACTATGGATATAAATTTTATGGTAGGCTTTAAGTTTTAAGCTTATAGGTTTTCAGAAGAGAGAAAATTGTGTGGCTTTCTAAGAGAGATATCAGAAAACCTTGTGGAAAACCTTAAATTTCTTTACCTAAAAAAGCTGGTATTGGGGGCTGGAGAGATGGCTCAGCAGTTAAGAGCACTGCCTGTTCTTCCAGAGGACCTGAGTTCAATTCCCAGCATCCACATGGCAGCTAACAACTGTCTATAATTCCAAGATCTGATACCCTTGCACAGTTATACATGCAGGCAAAACACCAATTCACATAAAATAAAAATAAATATTTAAAAAAAAAGCTGGTATTGTATTTATATTAATTCCCTAAAATGCAGTCAAAGCATGTAACTAGCAGACAATAAATAAAAAGAAAAGCTGGGTTGTAGATTTTTTTTATTTTATTATTATGAATAAAGAAGTCACATTTTCTGTTCTTGTATATCCTTATTCAAGGTCCCTTCCCCCTCCCACCACATCAGGTCATTCTCTCTTCTCCACAGCTCCTCATCTCCTCCCTGGACAGGCAGCAGCAGTCCTAAGGTCCCACTGTCCCAATGTTGCTTAGTTCAGCCTCTACTCCTGGCAGATCCAGTTTACTCCCCCCAACCTCAAGACTGAGTCAGGTGTTCTTCTAGGGGGAGTGGGATCCAAGAAGTCAGTCCAAGGTGTTTCTGATCCCAAGCTGTTCAGTGGTTGTGGTTTGGTTTGCAGCTTGGGTGTAGATTTTTTAAATTATTTTCTTATTTGACTAAAGTTCTTTTTAAAATATAAGTTAAATTTAATTTTATTTGGAATATAAAATTAAAATTGTACACATTTATGGGTTTTATATGATGTTTAGTACACATATACATTCTTTAGCATTAAACTGGGTTAAATCTCTATACACACATCTCCCCCCAAATTTATCATTTCTTTATGATAAAAAATATTCAATACTCTAGCCAGGCAGTGGTGGCTCAGCACTCAGGAGGCAGGAGGATCTCTGTGAGTTCAGGTTCAGCCTGGTCTACAGAGCAAGTTCTAGGACAGCCAGGGCTACATAGAGAAACCCTGTCTCTATGGGAAAAACAGAAGCAACAACAACAAAAAACATTCAATATCCTTTCTTCTAATTCTTGGAAAATATAAAGTACATTGTTTTCCTTGGTAGGCCATCTTTAATGTTTCCCAGTAATTCATTTTTACTAAAATAATTTTAAGTGGCCTTAGCTATGAAGACATATAAATTAACTATGCACATATTTCAGTGGTAATTGTACTGGATGGTATAATTTGACACAAGCTAGGGTCATCAGAGAGGAAGGATCCTTAGTTGAGGAAATGCCTCTAGCTGTAAGGCATTTTCTAAATTAGTGATCAGTGTGGGAGGGCCCAGCTCATGGTGGGTGGTGCCATTCCTGGGCTGGTAGTTCTGGGTTTTATTAAAAAAACAAAAAAAAAAAACAGGCTAAGCAAGCCAGTAAGCAGCACCCTCTTCACAGCCTCTGCATCATCTCCTGCCTCCAGGCTCCTGCCCTACTTGAGTACCTGTCCTGACTTCCTTTGGTGATGAACAGCAATGCTGAAGTATAAGCCCAATAAACCCTTCCTCCCCAACTTGCTTTTTGCTCATGGTGTTTTGTTGCAGCAATATAAGCCCTAAGACAATAATGAATTATGTAAAAAAATTAAAACAATTATTTAGTATACATATAATACATATGATTTTGTTATTCTTTAGACTGAAGCCAGTATGCTAGTAAGAGGCATATGCTTGTATATTTTACCAGTCTTGGCTGAAATTCATACTGCATGACACAGCACCTTCACCGTATTTCAGAGCTCTCAGCATCTTGACTGGATAGTCAGGCATCAGTCCTGAGAGTGTTACTCTGTGTGAATATGGAATATAAAATGATTCAAATATGTTTAGGGCCATTTCAGAATTATTACAAATTCTGTCTTAATTCCACACCAACATTCATTTAACATTTTTTATAAAACTCAAATCAGCAACTTAAAGAACAATTTATTTATTTATTTTTGAGACAGGGTCTCTCTACATAGCCTTGGTTGTCCTGGAACTCACTATATAGCCCAGGGTAGCCTAGATCTGCCTACCTCTGAGATTAAAGGCGTGTGCCACCATACCTGTTCATACCGCAATTTTAAGAACCAAACATTCTAACACCATACAATCCAAAGATGAGCTAATTTGATATTTACATATTAAAGATTGACAGGGAGGGAGGGGGGATGCTGTCTGTGATTTCTGTAATGAAGACATTTCTGTAAGAAAAACAGTAAAATGTATGTGGTCTTCCATCTCATCTGGTGCTACCTCACATCATGGCACAGCTGTCAAAATGTGTGTATTGTGTGTTCAGAAACAGCACTGTAGTGAATCCACAATACAACACAGGCAAGTGCTGCCTGAGACATTACTTTTGATTTTGATTTTGAATTAAGTTTTGGCTATTGCCTGAACAGAAACTTTCTAGTCAAATTTTCCATGACCCCCACATTTAGTTCTAAGACCTTCTGTGGATTTTGATACACAGTTAAGGAGCTGTGCTCTGTGGTCATCCACTGCACACAGCTGGCCATTCTTTAAATTAGAATATTTTATCGTTTGCTGTTCAGAAGTTGGGGTTCCGCATAGACTCTGGGTCTTTTCTCCCTTTTGTAGGCTGCCTCTTTGCTGTTGGTTGTCTCCTTTCCTGTACACAAGTTGTTTAGTTTGATGTAATTGCATTTGTTTTTGTTTAGTTTTGTTTTGCTTCCTGTGCTTTTGAGGTCTTGTCCAAGAAAGTCCTTGCCCATCCCAGTGTCCTGAAATGTTTCCCTGTGAGTAAAGTTCTTCATTGTTCTGGGAAGGACTTTGCAGAGAAGACATTAGAGCTGTACCGTGTATTTCTCTACATGTTGAGAATCCTGAACATGAAGTCATTGAATTTGTACTTTGGGAACTGCACTGGAAGGATGACTTACTGGAAATTCATCAACCATTTACGTATTTATTAAAAATGAAATAATGACAATCTGAGTAAACAGTGAAGAATGCCTTCTGTGAATAGTGCTTTTGAGAATTCTGGCATGTGTTTAGAAAGTGGGATAGCTGAATCAAGAAGAAGGGCTCATAGAACCTCTGTTCAGGGCATAGCTGGACGGACAGCCTGGTTAACATGATGCCCCAGGTTGGTGGCTCTTCACTCTCTCTGTTTGTAACAGTAGCTGACAGAGGTGCTACATTCTTACTTCCTAAAGCAGTCTGTGGGTGCTGGGCCTGAGAAGTGCAACTGTCTCTGAGCAATCCCTTGACCCAAAATATTTTCACAAACTGCCCAGCAGCACATTTGTGTCTCTGTCAGAGTCACTGAAGGCAGGCACAATGAATACTGGAGCAGGCAGGTAGGTATGCCCCATCCCAGGATTATCAAGTTCTTAAAAAAAAAAAAAAAAAAGAAGGCATTGGATGGACATGGCAATTTGGAGAGAGTGAAAAAAAGGCATTGCAGTCATTAGGTCTAGATACTTTGAAAGTTTAATAGAGAATGGCTGATGAACAAATTGACAGGACAAATACTGGAGGAATAAGCTAAGGGACCAGAAGAAGGGCCTGTCAGTTAGGACACCTGCCAGCTTCTCTGAACTGGTAGAGCTCAGGGGGGTGGGGAAGCACCACAAAGGGGGTGAGGAGGTGAACCCTTCTTTACTGCGGAGGAGGAGGAGGATGGAACTGGTGAATCTACTGTTGATGAACCCTAAGTTGAACTATTTACAGTTAGCCCTTTAAACACTAGGTTCCATATTCACAGGTTCTACCAGCTGTGGGTAGAAATATGTTAATGCTTTCTTTGTACTTAGTACCCAAAGGGCACAGCATTATAATTCCTTGTATGACATTTGCATTGTATCCAGCATTATAAGTAATCTAGAATGACTTCAAATATGTGGACAGTGCACATAAATTGTGTGGAAATATTTCATCATTTTCTATAAGGGAATTGAGTATCTGCAGATTTTAATGTCTATGGGGAATCCAGCTCCTTATATGTGCATATGCGACTATCTTCATGCATATGTATTTACAGTTAACTAGCTAATGTTAAGAGTCTCCTGTAGGCAGAGTTTTTCCCTCTAAACTGCTGATCAGCTCTGTCCTGACAGCCATTCCCCAAATAGCCACACAGAGACTTATTATTGATTATAAATGCTCATCTGATAGCTTGGCTTATTTCCAGACAACTCTTACAATTTAAATTTACCCATTTCTTTTCATCTCTATGCTGCCCTGAGGTTTGTTGACTTCATCTATGAACTTCCCATGTTGCTTCTTCTGCATCTAGCTCTTGACTCCCTAGACTTCACTCTCCCTCTGCCCCCCGAATTCTGCCTAGCTATCGGCCAATCAACTTTTTATTAACAATGAGAGCAACACATCTTCACATGGTACAGAAAGATTATGTCACAGCAGTCACCCTAGTGCAACTTTAAACTATTACTACTTGAAAACAGAATGAAGTCTTAAGGGAGGAAGGATCAGAGGAAACCCAATGATACTGATTAAGCAGAACAATAAAGAAAATAATATTTACATGAAAACCCATGTAAATATTATTCCATGCAGGAATACATCTGAATAGAGAATACCCACAGCAAATTCAAGTGAACTCTATCTTCTTAGATCTGGTGAAAGAGAAACATTTTGCTTCATGCCAGAAGTCAGAGATACAGCATAAGAGAGAAAACTTGAGGAAGATTGAAAATGTAGGCACACACACACACACACACACACACACACACACAAATAAACTGGAAAAGGTAAAGATTAAAACATGGATGGGGAAATTGTCATAAAAATATCATTAAAGTAAAAGTTGTCCTTGGCATAGAGACTTTATATAGATCAAATTCCTAAGATCTGAGTCACAGACATTAGGGCAGTAAAAGCACCTGAAATATGTAAATCAAAAACCAGCAGTTACATAAAGAAAGGCCATATTTATGCTGGGAAATTTTGCAACAGTCCTTTTTGCAGAAGTCAGCAATGCAAAATCATGAGGATCATAGAGAAGTTGGGCTTTAAGCCAATGAAATGATAGAGTTGCTGTGCGGGCAACTTGGGTCCCCAGCAGGCGCTAGCCTGCACCACTGATGGACACACACACTCCTAAGGCAATTTGGTAACATTTACAAAGCTCCCATCCTGCACCTGCATTCCACTCCTAGGACTTTATTTAGTAAAGATTGCATTTGTGTGCTAATATCAACGAGGGTCATTGCCATAAGGTTTGATAGGAAGCATTTGGAACAATTCTCATCAACAGGGGGAAGTGGTTTAATAAATAATGTTAATCCATAGGTGAAATACTACTTAGCTGTTAAGATGAGAGAAATAGTTTTGTATAGGTTATTATGGGGGATAGTTTCAAGGTCTGTTAAGTGAACAAATATAGTACAAGAAAATACAGTTTGGTCACCTTATTAATAAGTTTTAAAAAGATGGGCTGGAGAGATGGCTCAGCAGTTAAGAGCACCGTCTGCTCTTCCAGAGGACCCGGGTTCGATTCCCAGCACCCACATGGCAGCTAACAACTGTCTGTAGTTCCAGTTCCAGGCAAACACCAAGGCAAATAAATAAATAAATAATAAATAAATAAAGTTTAAAAAAAAGAGAAAACACACATCTGGGTGTGATGGCACATGTCTTTAATCTGAGCACTTGGGAGGCAGAGGCAGGCAAATCTCTGAGTTCAAGACCAATTTTTGTCTACAAAGTGAGTCCCAGAACAGCCAGAAAGAAACACTATCTTAAAAAGCAAGAGAGGGAGAGGAAGAGGAGAGAGGGAGAGGAAGAGGGGGGAGGAGGGAGATGAGAAAAAGGAGAAAAAGAGGGGAAAGGGAGAGAGTCGGAGACAAAGAGAGGAAAAAAAGAAAGAAAGAGGGAGGGAGGGAAGGAGGAAGAGAACACACAAAACCAATAAACAAGCACACTTGGGAATTTGTGTAAAGAAGTAGTCATGGTGTGTTTAGAAGAGGGATGGAGGTTTGAGATAAGGGGAAACCTACAATACCAACCCCAGGTAAGGATGTTCAGGCGGAGGAGGCTGAATTCTCAGCCAGCCTAAACTATATAGCAAATTAAAGCAATTTAAATATTTGCTAATGCTCTAGCCTGTGCGTCTTTTTAAAAAGGATACATTGAGGACATGCCCTTCCAGACAGCATTTGAAGTATAAAAACTTAAATATGTAACAAAGGTTAGTATGTGAATTTGGACAGCATTACAATAGGAGATACCATCACAAAATACAGAAAACACCTGCTATAACCCATAATTCCATTACTGTGCTTGGCTTATTGTCTCTTTTCAACACCAGGGGGCCATATCCCTGCAGATTGGGCACCTTCTCTAGTCAATTTGCTCTTGCTTCTGCCAGCAGCACTTCGGAAACAGTACCTGGCAGTCCTGCATTTTCACACATAAACATAGATCCCAGGATGTAGACTATAAAGGCTTAGGTTTGGGTTTTTTTGTTTTGTTTTGTTTTGTTTTTGCTGGTTTTTTAATCTCTGTTTTTCTAACCCCATGATCATACTGAAATAAGTATTGACTCTCATGTTTAAAGATAAGGTATGCTTAAATAAGTCTTGTCCATACTTACTTAACAAAAGCCTGTTAAGTGTTGTTTCTACATGTGCTTAGTAACAGTCTACTTGTCCCAGATGTACCAGGCACTGGACTAAGTACTCCATAAATCACTGCCCAGAGGGAACCAGATGCTTGTGAGTTCTCTAGGAAACATCAGCTTGAACTGTTTCTTTGATGATTGAAGAGCTGACTTTTCTCAAATCTTAATTCTGAAATATTTGAGCTCTGTCAAGAAAAGTTTTTAACTAGTCAGCTGCTAAGAAATATTCAGAAATAGTATTTGATAGAATACTTGGGAGCGAAAGTGCCTGGCATTTCCATAACAACTTGCAAGTAGAAATGTGTTTAACTGGAAACCTGTCTCTTTAAGCCTCCCTCCCCACTTTCTTGCAGGGTAACTCCATCCTCTGAAAACCCTAATGGTGCTACTTCTGGTGTGAGCCAAGGGAAACCTTCTCTAAGACGAATAAAAGGGAGACTGCATCGAAGCAAGAGCCTTGACAGTATCGATTTCTGTGAACTCACTGTAAGTGGACTACAAATGCTTTTATTTTTCAAGAAATATGAAAATCTTATTGTTGTATTTTTATAAGACTGCAACAAGCTTGTTCTGTGGTGTTCTACTCTTAAAATGGTATACCTAACAGGTTGCTAACGAGAATGCTTTCCTAGCTAGTACGTGTCTGGTACCTTCATAATAAATGGTTGTTCATAATGATGATCCCACTACAAAAACAAGTCTTGAACATTCAAAAAATTAAATTGGGGAGCTGGGAAGATGGTTCCATGGTTAATGTGCCTGCCACATAAGCCTGAAGACCATAATTCAGATCCCTGGAACCCATATAAATGTTGGGTCATTGAAACCTCAAAAGACCCCCCAGAGCAAGCTGGGTGGCATTCCCACCCGAATCAGCAAGTTCTGGGGTTGAGTTAGATCCTGCCCACTGAATGAGGCAGAAGAGTACGGGAGGATGATTCCTGATGTTGACCTTGGGCCCACATGTAAAGGCCTGCCCACACACAGGTGTGCCCATGCAAATGCAGAGTAGACATACACACATGTGCACTACACAAATGGAAAAAGAAAAAAAAAGTGGAATAGAATATTGATGTAAATTTCTGTGACAATCACAAGTTCATGCTCGGTTGAATAGCAGTGTCAGCATCTGATTAACTACAAACACCTGATTTCCTGATAGAGGGAGGCCTGAATCTCAGTTCAGTTAATGGCGGTGCTTGCTATTTGAAGGGACCAACATTGATGATCATATTTATTTCCAGACTCATGGAAGATTTTTTACCTGATAAATTCCCTTGTAGTTTTTGAGGAACACTAGCATTTTTAAGCTCCTGTAACACTATAAAGGAAAAACTAGAATATTTTGTGTCAGGGGCTCATTGGCAGACTCATGGATTTTTAGGACTGTAATAGGGGACCCATCTCTTTCTTTTGGGTTCTGATTGGAAAAGTTTCCAATCATAAAAATACTTCTGTTGTTCCATAAAGTATATTAAAATGGAATTAGAGTTTAGCCTGTGACATTAAACCCTATATTTTGGGGATATGGCATTGATGGAAACAGATGCTCAGTAAACATGAATGCTGTACTTCTTTTTTACTTTTAAAATTTGTTTAGTTTTGTAGCAGTGGGCTGCTTGTCCAGAGGTTCTGAGTTCAATTCCCAGCAACCACATGGTAGCTCATAACTATCCACAGTGGGATCTGATGCCCTCTTCTGGCATAAAGTCATACATGCAGATAAAACACATAAAATAAATCTTTTAAAATTTTTGTTTAGTCTTATTAATTATTTTAGTATAATATTGTTTTGTTTATTAAAATTGCTCATGAACATTTTTTATGACACAAGACATAATAAGCCGAAATGTAACTGGTAAGAAAAGATTTATGAATAACTAAGAAATAACACCTGGGTTCTAACAGCAAGAGTGATTGTAGAAAATGTAAGTGTGTTTTAACATGTGCTTTTCTCTCAGGAGGGAGAGAACACCTACACTGAGAAACAGATCTGAATTACTTACTGGCATTTAAGAATAGAAATTGAGATGGTGTGGCTCTTTCCTGTGGTTCAGTGTCATTGCGGCTGGTATGTGGTTTGTTAGCCAGTGCATTTCGCACGTAGTAAAGTATGCTTCCCTGCTTAAGCAATTATTCTGGCTGCAAGAGAGGCAGCTCTTTCTTAAAATGTAATGGTGTCAGGAAGGCGAATTTCTCACACTGCTCATTACTTCCCTGACTTGCTCGAGATGTGGTGTGGGTTGGATTGGGAATGGTTTTTGGATCTTGGCTTACTTCCTTATCCATAATGAGATACCCTGGGAATTGGCCCCAAGTCTAAATACATCATTCATTTATGCTTCATAAAAATTTTAATGCAGAGTTTGAAGGTGATTATATTTTATATTTAATATTGTAGTGAATTTATATTCTGGTTATAACTTGTCCTGTGAAATCAAATTTGAGGTTTACCCCCTTAGAACAGTGTTCCCAACCTGTGGGTTGTGACCCCTTTGGCAAACCTCTATCTTGCAAAATATTTTCATTATGATTTATAACAGTAGCAAAATCACAGTTATGGGAGCTGGAGAGATGGCTCAGTGGTTAAGAGCACCATCTGCTCTTCCAGAGGACCCGGGTTCTATTCCCAGCACCCACATGGCAGCTAACAACTGTCTGTAGTTCCAGTTCCAGGCAAACACCAAGGCAAATAAATAAATAAATAAAGTTTTTTTTTTAAAAAAAAATCACAGTTATGAAATAGCAACAAAAATAATTTTATGCTTGGGGGTCACCACAATGTGAGTAACTGTATTAAAAGGTCACAGCATTATGAAGGTTGAGAACCACTGCCTTAGGACACTATGTCAGTGCTCACACAATCTTCGGTTTTCATATTGGAGCTGTTTCCACAAATAGAAATGCTTATTTGAACAGAAAAGTGAGGCTCAGATATATTTACCTTTTTCTGTAATTATTAATGATGTTTTAATCTGGCTGATGGTGAAGAAAGGAAGAAAACAGCAGTACCTCAGAGTAGCTACCCTCTGCAAGCTAATTTCTTTCTTTTGGAAAATCTTTGCTATGTAATTTCATATTAGAAGTGAAAGAGCAGAGCCTTCTGGAATGGTGATGCTGATGTTACAGGACCAGAAAAGGCTGTCCTGTGGATGGTAGTGTTATGGTGTATGCTCTTGGCTTTGTGCTTCTAACTTTGCACTGTAGGATGGTGGACTTCAGCTCATGTGGTTCCATTTCGTTTTTCTTGTGGGATTATAGTAACAAAGTCTTGTGACTATAATAAATTGGAGTCTTTCACAATTTGAATTTATTTTCTTTCCATAGTCATAATGGACAGTGGCATCATTCTTTGAACATTTGTAGATTGTTACATGTCTTATAGTAAATTTGTTTTATTTGTAGGAAATCAATAAATATTTTAAAGAAATAAACTAAGAGTTTAATAACTTGGCTACTTTCCCTTTCTATGGTAAAACTTGGAACTTAATACTATAATGTCTAAGTACATGTACTTATAAGTACATGGTGTCTTTGGCATGGGGATAAAATATAATTGTCCTTACACAACTTACAGACACCTCAACAGGTTGGAGACTGATGCTGATGCTGATCGAGCCTCTTCCAGGCAACTTATCTTGTCTGAGGGGATCTCTCAACAGCTCTTACAGCTTATATATGCTTGAGGAGGAAGGAGCTTTGTAAATCTGGTGACTTTCAGGGACTTCCTGAAACTGTATAGTTGTTTACTTTCAGAAAGCTTGATGAAGTTCCTGAGGGATGGAATGTTTTAACTCCCTTTAGCACATCTTCTATCTTACTAAATGGCCTTCCAAGGTGGAAGACTATCACAGGGCAAACTGCTGCATAACTCTAGCCACAAAGCCTAAAGGCAGGTGCCTGGTGAAGACCTCTGAGAGTGTCAGTTGAAAACATCATTTGGTTAAGAGTATATAAGCCTTATTCCAGGAAATAGTTATAGCTATTTTGTTATCAGTATTGTCTTTTACAAAAGCCAAAGACTTTGTTTTATCAGATACCTTTTTTTGTTTGTTTTTGGTTTTTGAGACAGAGTTTCACTGTGTAGCTCTAACTGTCCTGGAACTCACTTTGTAGACCAGGCTGGCCTCCCAAGTGCTGGGATTAAAGGCATGACCACCACCACCTAGCTAGATACCATTTTAAAGAGTTATAAAAATACTAAGTAAATGCTCGGCTTACTGTTCCTATTGAGGTTAAACAGAAGCCAGGTGTGGGGGCACACACCTTTCAATCCCAGTACTTGGGAGGCAGAGGCCCAAGGATCTATGAGTTTGAGGCCAATGTGGTCTATAGGCAATCTAGGACAGCTAGGGCTGCACAGAGAAACACAGCGCCCTACCCCACCCCCCAAAATGAACAAGAAATAGAAAAATTAAGTTCATAATCTTCCATATTTTTACATTTGACTAGTAACTTTTCCAAATCTCTGTAAGGGAGAATTACTTCTTACATTGTGCTTAGGAAACACATCAAGTGCACTAGAATGGGTGGGCGCCCTATCACACAGTCTCAACGTCTGATTTCTGGCCCAGAGGCCTTGGGATCTAGCTGAGACCTGGTCTTCTTCCCAGAATCTGATTGGTGTGATTTTACTCCCGGGGAGAAACAATTGTTTCAGCTTTCTCTGTGGGGATTAAATGGGATTGACATTCTAGCTCCTTCTATAAACCCTGTGTGGCATAATTGACCAGTATCCTAGTGTACTAAGGGGCCTGGAATCTACCCCAGTCTTCCTGGTGCTTGATACTGTGTCTGGAGATACTTGGTAAAATTTTGCCAGGCCAGACCAGAACTGAACATGTGTATTCTATAGATGCATTTTCCTAGAAGATGTGAGCTTAGACTGCTAGAGTGATAAATAGCCCTATTGTCTGTGTATTTGGTTTAATTCAGCCAACTGTCAATTGGAAGTATTTGGGGGGGAAAAAAACACTTATGTCTATACTGAACATGTACCGTTTTTTTTCTTTTTCCTTTGAGATAGAGTCTCACTATGCAACTTTGGCTGTCCTGGAATATGCAATGTATACTAGGCTAGTCTCAAACTTATAGATATTCATCTGTCTCTGCTTTCCAAGGACTGGGATAAAAGGCATGTGCTTCCATACCTGGATACATACATATGTGTGCAGGAAGGTATGTGTAGGATATATGCTATGCCAGTTTTTTATGAGGACTTACATATCCTTGGCTTCCTGCATCCATAGACTCCCTGGGGGTGAGGGTGTTGAAGGAGACAGTATGAGGAGTGAGTGTTTTTGGTTTGCTTACCTTCTATAGCTACTCCATTCACTCTGGAGTCATTGCCTGTTCAAAGGGAACAGCTTGCATTTTCACTTCTGCTTCTGATCTCTTGGATTCTTAAATATGTGAAAAATTTGGTGGGGGACACTTTGCTTGAAATTTCACATCTCTTCTTGATCAGATTTTCTCCCTAAAATCTAAACAATGGAACAGATCCTTTGGGTGGCATGTATTTGTGGGGAAGGTGCATAGGCTGAGGCCATTTTCTTCTTCCTTTGTTAATGTAACCCTAGATTTTACCCCCTCCAGTTTCTATCAACAGGGAAAAAAATGCTCAAAATTTTCTGCATGATAAATGAAAGCAACAATTTAATTAATCTGAGTTGGAGACAATGGAGATGGATGTGATGATGGAGGTATAACGTCATGGTGATAGTGGCAGAAGTGTAGGTGGCAGTGGAAACAGGCTGTAGACATGGGTCATACAGGAGGGTGTGGCATGTATGGGTAAATGTAGTAGAGGTGGTAATGAGGGTGTGGAGGGGTGTAGAGTGGAAGTGGTGGAGGGTGTACTGGAGATGTAAGTGGTCATGTTGGTCCAGGTAGATGGCTGTGGTGGAAAAAGAAACAAGAATGGTATTGGTATGGTAGCAGGGACAGAGCTACTTGGTAAGGAAAGAGGTAAAGGTGGAGATAGATAATTGTGGTGATGAAGAAGGGGATGATAGCCTGGAAGAGGAAGTGGTGATGGTAGACACACCATCGAGAGTTGTGAAGAGGCTGGCAGATACAGATGTTTTATTGGTGGAGTGACTGACCCTGGGGTATTTTGGTAGAGGTGAGAGTGGGAGATGGAGAGGTAGTGGTAGAAATAGAATGTGGTGGGGCTTGACATGGTGCTGACGGTGGGAGGTGGAGAAGGGAAGGAGGTAGAGGTAGACATTTTATGTTCAAAAAGATAAAGGCTGTGGAAATGTTAGTAGACAAGATGGAAGAGGTGGCTCACTTTGGTGGTGGTGCAGTAGTGATGAAAGTGGACTGCTTTGGTGGAGGAGATGGCGAAGGTGGATATGATGATGGTGAGGATGTGCTTGGTGAGTATACTGTTGGTGGTGGGGCAGAGTGGCAGGATGGAGGTGGAGATGACGTGGAATGAAGACTGTGTTTGTTGTCATTGTTCACAATGGTGATGGAACACTTTAGCACTGGAAGAGGAGGAGGCAACAGAGGTGCAGGTGCTGGGTATTTGGCAATAGAAAAGGTGGGAGTGTTGGTAGAGGTGGAGGATGGTATTGGTAGAAGAGGTGGAAAACTGGACAGTGACAAGCAGTGAAGGCAGTAAAGGTAGAGAGCTTCAGTGCTGATGAAGGTGGCAGGAGCGGGGATGGTGGGAGCAGAGCATTTTCAGGGTGGGTGGGTGTAGTAGACGATGTTAGGGCAGCTTCTGTCCTCACAGCAGACCAGGCTTTACACATCTCTAGATAGCAAGAATGCCTCTGCTTCCAGGTAGCAGAAGATGCCAGGCTTCTCAACAATAGAACATTTAATATCTCACATTCTAGAACGTTAGTGGTGGGTGATCTTCAGGGCTCAGTCTTGTGGATCCTGTTCATTTGTTTATATAGCACTTGACCCAGCTCTGAAAATTTGTGAATAATAATTGTAAATAATCTTTAAGCATGAAATACTTGTTTGGATAGGAAAAAATAAATATTGCTCAGATATCAGTGCTTTTGGTGGAGGGAGCACTCAGGAAGGAGGGCACGGACATGTCATTGTGATTAGTGGGTCTGGTCCACCTATGAATGTAACTCTTATGGACCAGACCATAAAAGCGAAGTCATAAAAGAGACACATTTATAAAAGAGACACATTTCTGAGGCTCCTGCAGACATGCAGATCAGAGTCATTGTGGGACTGATTCTCCCACAGGATTCAAAAAGCAGAGACCAGTAGTGTTGACAAGTCATAAGTCATATGGATGTCCATTTAGTCTGCCAGGTAGGAATTAAGATGTTCTTGATACTTTTGATCTGAAAATCCCTTATAAATTCAGATTTGCTCACAAAATATGGCCTTATTAAAATTTTATATTGTATGAGTTTGATGTATATAATTATTTTTTTTTTACAAAATATGACCAGATTGTGTCCAGTTTAAAAAGCCCAAAACGTATGTTTTCAGGGGAAGTGAAGCCAGGGGTCCTGATACAAAGGGTTATGATGGCTGAAGTACTGTTTCCCCTTAGCTCTGTGAGCCCGTGTCTGTTCAGGACCAGTTTGTCGCCAAGTCCTCCCTCACTCCTGAGTGACCTTGTTTTGTCACCCAGGCTTACAGTGTCTGATGTTACAACTTCTGAGTGCACTTTCCTCTATCATCTCCTAGACTGATGATGTGTCATAAAACTAAATTGCTCTGTAGTAGCTGGTGTAGTGTTCAGGACTCAGAAGGGTTCACTCAGTGTAAATGTTTGTCCATCTGACATGTAGTTAAGTTACAAAATGGCCTCTTGGCAATAGGCTTTGAAGGGCACCGAGAATGAAAACAAAAATCAGCTGCTTTAAAAATGACACTGAGTCATTTGTCTGTGCTGGGGTGGTGGAGGGCACATACCACAGTGCCCAGGTTAAAGCCAAAGGACAATTTGGGGAGTCAGTTCTCTTCTACTGTGTAATTCAGGGACTGAACTAATGTCATCAGTCTTGGTGGCAAGCACCATTTTCTACTGAACCATTTGCCATCCCCAGAGATCCTCTTTCCACTGTCCTTCATCTCTTGGCCATATGAAAGAGCCTTCGATGTGTCTGCCCAGTACTCAACTCCTCAGCAGAAACACCTGCAAGGAGCTGATGCACTTCTCTGGGTGCCTAACAGGCTAGGCAATATGTGAAGTCCAAAATCTAGCAGGCAGTTTTCATTGTGCTTGGCTGGTCATGTTATATTATGCCCCACCTCTTTTCCCTCTAGTTCACCAGAATTCATCTTGTAACAGAGGAAAATTTCATAAAGAGATAGTTTAGGGCTGGAGAGATGGCTCAGCAGTTGAGAGCACTAACTGTTCTTCCGAAGGACCTGAGTTTGATTCCCAGCATCCACATGGCAGGTGATAACTGTCTGTAATTCCAAGATCTGACACTGTTACACAGTTATACATGCAGACAAACAGCAATTCACACAAAATAAAAATAAATATTTAAAAAAAACAGAGAGAGAGAGAGAGAGAGAGAGAGAGAGAGAGAGAGAGAGAGAGAGAGATAGAGAGATAGTCTAAAACAATACCTGAATCTCTCACCAGACTTAGGCCCTCAAGTCTCAGCCTCTAAGATTCGGCTACCTCAGTCAGCACCCTGAGGTGGTTCCCAAGTCATGACTTTGCCTCCATTTCTTTCCTTTGCCACCGTTGTGTGTGGGAAAGGGATTCCCTCATTTGTTTAGTTTCCCTTCATTTATGAATATATATATATTAATGAATTGATTAACCTTTGTTTTGTGTCTGTGTACACCTGCACACACATGTGTGGGCACCGGTGAAGGCCAGAAGTTGGCATCAATATCTTTCTCTATTGCCCTTCACCTTATGTTTTTGAGACAAGGTCTCTCACTGGTCCTGGAGCTCACTGGTTAGACAGGGTCTCTCTCTCTCTCTCTGACTGGTCCTGGAGCTCACTGGTTAGGCAGGGTCTCTCTCTCACTGGCCCTGTTGCTCACTGGTTAGACAGGGTCTCTCTCTCTCTCTCTCTCTCTCTCTCTCTCTCTCTCTCTCTCTCTCTCTCTCTCTCTCTCACTGGTTCTGGAGCTCACTGGTTAGACACGGGCTCTCTCTCACTGGCCCTGGTTAGCCAGCAAGCACCTCAGATCATCTTGGACTCTCTTCCACCTCTGGGATTACAGGTACACTTCCATGTCTGGCTTCTTACATGGCTAAAATGGATTCAAATTCAGGTTTTCATATTTGTACAACAAGCATTTTACTCACTGAGCTGTCTCCTCAGCTCTCATTTATCTCTCTCTAAATTTATTTTAAAACATATATAAAATTGTCATGATAGTGGGATTTTATCCATTCATTTCTTCATGGCTCTGTAGCATCATGTCTTGTTCAGTGGATTGCAAACTATTACTGTCATTAACTTTACCTTTTTTGGTTTCTTGAGTTGAAGTTTCTCTGCAGCCCTGACTGTCCTAGAACTTTCTCTGTAGAACAGGATGGCCTCAAACTCAGAGAGGTACTGCCTCTGCCTCCCTAGTACTGGGATTAAAGGCATGTGCCACTACCAGCTGCCATCAACTTTTGACATTAGATTTTTATAGGACTTAGCCAGTGGGAGTTCCTGAAGACTGGTTCCTCTTTTTTGCCGTGCCTCCTCCATACCCCTCTGTCGTCTGCATAAAGTGTCACAGACTCAGTTTGGGCTTTTAGTGCTCAGTCATGAATAAGCCACCTGGCTCAAGGAAGCTCTAGTCCCTTGTAACAGAGAATGACTCTTGCAGCCAAGATGTGGAAGTTTGTTGTGCTTGCTGCTTAGATGTACTTTGCTTTCTTAACAGACAAAGGTGCAGACACACAAGTGGAATCATCTCCAGCTCTATGTGTGTGTATACATGTATGTGAATGTGTTCTTGTGTATATGCATGTGCCAGTGTCTGACTGTGTACATGTGTTCTTGTGTGTGTTTTGTGTATATGTGTATGCCATTGTGTGAGAGGGTATATGTGTGTGTGTGTGCATGCACTTTATGGTCTTACATTCTCACATCAGTTCTTCACCTGAGTATCCCTTCCTAGCTCTCCTACCCTTCTGATTTCCAAGAGTGAGGAATCTGACCCTCACCAGCCTTGGACACTTTCAGGTCACCCAGTCTATTCTCTGTTCCATGTAACTAGTCTCCCAGCCACACCTACTTTGTTCACCAGGACTAATGTCTAGTGTAGGGTTGCATGCAGTTTATATGACCTGCATGGCTTGGGGAAAATATTTAATAAGGGAAGTGTTTGCGCAGAAATGGTAGAATAAATTCATGTCTCTCAAATATAATAGTGTGAAAAACTAAAGCAGTTTTTTCTTGGTTTTCTGTCTAGCAGTGCATATGTTGAGTTTAGCAAACAGGTTTGGACAATCATTGTATCAGAAGTCAGTCAAGAGACTGTCAGCTGATGGTGTTGTTAAAAGTCTCCCTACCTTGTACAAATTCACACAGCCAATGGAAGTCCCACTTGGGCACACACACACACACACATGCTGTTATGCTGTGTGGTTGTACACTGGACTTTCAAGTGTCAGGTGCTCTTCAAGGGTCACTGTTTCGATGATGCACAAATAGAAGGATCGAGTTTACATGAAAATAGACAGGCCTGTAGTTTTTGTTTGCTTGTTTGTTTTGTTTTACTCTTACTCTTTTAGCTCTTTGTTTTGGGGGGACCTACTACCCATCTCCCAAATAAATCACGTGGAGGCTTATTCTTTCTTATGTATTCCCAGCCTTAGCTTGGCTTGTTGATAACCAGCTTTTCTTAAATTATTCCATCTACATTTTTCCTCTGGGCTTTTACCTTTTTCAGTTTCTGTATATCTTTTATTTCCTTCTTACTCTGCAGCCAGCTGTGTGTCTGTGTGGCAGGCCCCTTCTCTTGATGTTCCTTCTTTTCTTGTTCTTTGATTTTTTTTTTCTCCTCAATTTTCTCCTATTTATTTATTCTCTCTGCCCTGAGCCCCTTCTTTCCTTCTCCTGCCTGGCTATTAGCTGTTCAGCTTTTGATTAGAGCATCAGTGTTTTAGACAGACAAATTTACACAGCTTCACCAAGTTAAACAAAGACAACATAAAAGAATGCAACACATCTTTGCATCATTAAACAAACGTTTCATAGCATAAACAAATGTAACACATTTTAACTATTTAAATATTTTGCAACACAAGCCCTGAATTGTTTTATCAGTATGTTCCCACAAGAAATAATAGCAAACAAGCCCCTAGAAAGACATATGTGGCATATGGTTCAGTAGCTAGAGAAACAGAATGACATTTGCTGATACTTTATGTATAAATCTGGCTTTTTAATTCAGACCAACAAAAAAATGAAATCTTTGTAATATGTATGCAACCTGCAGCTCTTGACCCAAGATGGTAGACTTTGTAAACAAAAGAGGAGCCAATAAAGAGAAACTGCAGACTAAAACTATAATCTGAAAATTTACCCAAATCCCTGTGGGTAAAATACTATTCATTTGCCTAAAAAGTTAATTGATCTGAGTAAAAATAATTTCAGGAAAATCTAATAAAGAGGTGAAGATCAGGAAAATTTCCATGCTTTTTTTACAGAAAAATAGAATTATGTTGGTTTTAGAAAATTATTATTTTTTTGCTGAGAAGTTACTTGTGTATAATTTTGGCTCTTATATTTTTGTCGATACATGATGGGGGTGAGAAAAACTCAGTATGTCCCCAAAAGCTGGTTTGAGTAATCACTTAGTAAAAATACGATATCAAGAGATACAATTCCTGCTAATGGTTTTTAATTTTGCATATAAATATTTCTTTTACTTGTTTTTTTTTTTTTTTCAAGTCTCACCATGTATCCCTGGCAGTTCTAAAATTCTGTGTAGACTAGCT
This sequence comes from Sigmodon hispidus, assembly GCA_004025045.1. Lineage (NCBI taxonomy): Eukaryota > Metazoa > Chordata > Mammalia > Rodentia > Cricetidae > Sigmodon > Sigmodon hispidus. The sequence continues at coordinate 66,634 of PVIH01004235.1, forward strand.
GGCCTCAAAGGCAGAGAGTTCCTCCTGCCTCTGCCTCTGGCTCTGCCTCCTGAGTGCTGGGATTAAAGTTGTGCATCACCACAGCTGACCCAAATGTTTCTTTTTAATGTCTTATAGGATAGAAGATTTACTTTAGTGTTACTTTGTGTTTTTAATACAATTTTAAAAAGAAAAAGTGTGTGTGTGTGTGTGTGTGTGTGTGTGTGTGTGTGTGTGTGTGCACGTGCCTGTCACAGCATACATAACCTGGTATCCATATAGCAGTCAGAGGACAGCTTGAGAGAGTCAGTTTTCTGCTTCCCCAGTTCTCTGGGTTCCTGAGATACCAGATAGAACTCAGGTCTGCAGCTTTAGCAGCAAGTACCTGTACTCACTGTACCATGTTTTCTTACTGGGTGTTAAAAGAGGCCAATGCTTTTGACTTACAAAATACTAGAGTGATTTCTCCAATAGTAAAATAGCTCTAGTTGAAGGCTAAGTAAAATCACGGTGGGAGAGCAATTCATATGTCAGCAATCCTTACTGAGGGAGTCTGCTCTTTCTCCCTCATGAAATCCCAGGCTTCTGTCTTCCAAAGTCCCCACCCCATCCCCAAGAACCTGGTTTTCACATGCATCTTATCACAGCTGGCAGTGGGCTTTTTTTTTTTTTTAACTTATCTATAAAGTGAGCTCAGAAGGCCGAGGCCACAGTGTCTTACTCACAGTATCTTCCTGTTTCATTACTTTGCTCATGTAGATACTAAAAAAGTTTTGATTAACCAAAAGACAGAGTATTCACTTGAAAAAAAATAATTTGAGAAGCTCACAGGCACTCACACATGTGGTCCTTGGGGGCCCCTTGTCCTTGCCAGTTGGCCCTCACTGCTCTCAGTTCATTAAGCAAGCATTTGGCCTGAAATGCTGGCCCTGTATTGGAAACTGGAAACCCTTTTGGAGTGTGACTGTTAACCCTGGGGATCAGAGCTGCATTCCTAGAGGGTAAAGACTACCGGGATTATCGCTGTCCTTAAATTCCAGTGTGAGAAGAGTCAGAGGGATCTGAGGCTGTACAGAACAAGAAATCTGGCTATTAATGTAACTGTAGGAATTCCAGAGGCTAGTTTGATTGCAGTTTGCCAATTGACGACCAATTAGTGGCAGACTTTTGTCCTCTTCATTAAGCAGCTGAATTCACCCAAGGTATTTCCGAGGCATTCTTACAGCAAGCCAGCCTCTTCAAGACTTCTTATTCTAAAGGAACACTTCTAAGTACTGAGTACCCTTCTGAGAAGAGGCCTCCGTCCCATGCCAGAGGCTTTCTGACTTTGTTCTATGGCTCAGAATTTGGCTCCGACTTGGACCAGTGCGAGCATCTCATACCTACTTAGAATTCCCATTCAGTGGCAGTGCTAGTGGGAAGTTTGTTGATTCTGCTTCTAGGCTGGATTTTAGTCATCAGAAGTGATTACGAGACATGGGCCTGTTTAAAAATTAGTTCTTAATGAAATGAGTAGGAGAAATTTGAGCTCAGACAGGCGACAGCTAGGGCTTTGCTATTCCACTTTATATTTCACGAGTCTCTGGAGGAAGCAGCTCCTGAATGCTGTCCTTGGGATAGATCCTTTAAAAACTGGTACCTAGAGAGAAAAAATTAGTCTTTAGGGAGCATGACCTTGACATGTTATTTTGCCCTAGGCCTCTTTGTGCATAGCTGTTTATTTTATTTTATTTTATTAGCCGCCATGATAAAAATGGGCTTTCTTTCCATCACTCTGTTGATTGGACTGCCACAGGCCCAAAGTAACTATGGACTGAAACCATGAACCACAATATGTCTTTTCCATGATAAGTTGGTAATCTCTGTTATTTTGTTTCAGTGTTAGCAAGCTGATAAACACACTAGACTTTGATAGACACTGTCCCCTTCTAGGGCTCTGATTCAGTCTTCTTATCTGTGTTGGAGACCCATTACCATGTTTCCTTTTCTTTTTGTCTAGTCATTTTCCTGCTCCAGCTCCCACTCCTGTGTATAGATCAAGATACACATGCAATTGTTTCCTATTTAAGTTGAGCTGGGGCTCCCATCCTGCATCTCACACACATCCCTCATCATCATCATCTGCCTGCCTTTTAATTGGCCAATGTCTACTAGAACAGAAACAGATTTTGAGAGTAACAACTGAAAGTGGTATGAGGTATTTCAGGAGGAAGACACTCAGAGCTGCTCCATGTAGAAAACAAAGCCTCTAAAGCAAATTGGAAGGTCACATGTGACTTTGTTGGAACAAAAATGCAGAGGAGCTTCCCAGGCTGGGAGAACAGAGAAGTGAAGGAAGCTGGAGCTGAAGACTAGTGACAGGATTCTGTTGCATGCTCTGAGCTGTCGCACTCTATAAAGATGCTCCAGGCTGTGAAGGATGCAGGCAGTCCTTTCAGCCCCATCTTCTCCTCCAGCCACAGTAGCTCTGCTTTTTCTGTTCTACTGGCAGGAGAAAAATGCAGACCTTCTGCTGCTGAGATAGTTTTGTGAACTTAGAAGCCTTGTGTAACTTACTTAGAAATGTGACAGACAGACCGGAAGAAGAGGGTGTGCATGGAGAGAGCAGGCTGAAGCGGGTAGTTTCTAGGAGGGAGCAATAGATCTACAGAGACCCTGTCCTCAGAATGGACCAGGGCAGGGGTATCATGGGACCGACAGGCATCAGAGGTCATCTGGGGAGGCTGAGGGTAGTTTGTCTTGGCTTTTTCCCCCACCTCAGAGGAGATATGTTACACTTTTTCCTATAGTCCCACAGAACAGAGAGCTAACACTGCTTCAGAATCTGCAAACTGAGGCTGCATATTTCTGGCAGTCTTACATCTCTGAAACCTGGACGTGATGCCACTCTGGTGGCAGGCACACAGCCTCCTGGTGCTGTGCCTAGCATTGTGGCTGGAGAGTATGGAAGCATCTGGAGGTGACTGGTGTGGCTGGCTGAGGTGGTAACTAGGCCAGAGGGGGTCAAACATATAAAAATGAGAAGAACATCTGTGTGCTATTGAGTGAGCGACTTACAGAAATTCTTTGTTTTGTAATATGGAGCTGTTTGACTATTTGGAGGTGACCTTAGTCTATCTCAGGATCACTTGATTTCCATATTTATTATTAAACAGACTAAATTATCTCTAAGAAGCATAACAAATAAGGTACTACTGCTTTTTACACAGACACAGAGAACTTTGTGTACAGACATAAAATATATAGTTGCATTTGTCTTTGAAACATATTTTATCCACTAATGTAACCAGAACAGTTGAATTCTGTGTGGCTTCTAACATGAGAGAGAAACATGGAAGCTTCAGGATATGCTGTTTTCTGTCTCTTAACACGGTTATTTGTTTAGGGTGCTGAACCCAGGGACTTACACAGGCTAAGCAAATGCTGTTACATTGAGCTACATTTCTAGTTTGCCAACATCTCTGTGGTAGTTTTAATGAAAATGGCCCCATTGGGGCATATATTTGAATACTTGGTCCTTAATGAAACTGTTTGGGAAGGCTTAGGAAGTGTGGCCTTGTTAGAGGAGGTGCATGACTGTGGGTGGGCTCTGGGGTTTCAGAAGCCCACACTATTCCCAGTTAGCTCTCTCTGCCTCCTACTTGTGGATAAGGGTGCAAGCTCTCAGCTGCTGCTCCAGTGCCAGGCCTACTTGCTGCCAGTCTCCTTGCCATGATGGTCATGGACTCACTCATTTGAACTGTGAACACAAATTAAACATTCCCTTTTATAAATTGCCTAGGTGTATTTTAGCACAGCAATGGGAAAGTACTTAAGATAATTTCTCTCCTTCAGGCTGGCCTCCAGTTCATCATCCCTCTGCCTCAGCTTCCTGGGTACTTAGGATTACAGGAGTGTATTACCTTGTTTGTATTTAAACATAGTTTTCTTTTGTGGGGGGAGAGTCCCCTATTTTGTGCAGCTGACCTTTCATGGAGTCTGACTCTGACTGTCTGGTGGAGAGGCATGAGGTGGAGAAGAGATTGAGGGTCACATGCTGTGAAACCCCAGCTCTGTCTGTAAGCTTAGGGTGGGCCCAAGAAGACAAACTAACAGAATCGTTTTTTTCCAGCAAGTGGGAAGTAAAAATATAAAGTTCACCCTAGGTATGACCTCACAGGTGACAGGAAGGTTTACAACTCAGGACCTTATTGGGTGCTGCCATAGGCCCCACAGGCAATCTTTCTGCCAGTTTGTGGTGAAGTCCCAGCTCTGGAGTCATCAGCAGACCTGAGTAACAGCTGTGTTTCCAAATGCTGATATTCAAGTGTGCAGTGTCTGGGTCTCCAGGCTGAGCAAGTGTTGTACCACTGAGCTACATCTCCAGAAGGCTCCATGGGCATCTTCCTGTATCTTCAGTGGGAGAAGAAGCAACCAAGTTTCCTTGAGACTTTTTATCAGGGTATTAATCCCATTCATGAGGCCTTCATTCTCATGACCCTGTCACCTCCAAAAGCCCCACTGTCTGATGCTACCTGCCACTATCCCTTTGGGGGTAGGATTTCAACATAATGGAACATGTGGAGCCGACATCAGGCATGGCACTCACATAGCCAGGGTGACATTTTTCCTGCCTTCAAATGTCACTCACTAACATTGAAACCTGCTCTCAGCTGTAGTATGCTGAAGGCCAGTTCTGGGGCCTGATGAGAACTGAGTACAAGCTTTGGAAATGGCTTCTGGCAGGAACAGTATGGTGTCTATAGGATCTCTGGGGTAGGGTGAACAAGGGCTTTGCATTAGAACTAGAGGGTTTGCAAACATTCCTGAGGAGACTAACCCCACCCCCAAAACAGGTGATGGGGGAGGGGCCAGACTATAGAGTAGGTTCAATTCAGAGGAAACATCGAAGACCTCAAGTGCTCAGATGCCTCTTAGGCTGTTAGTACCAAGGACAGTCATATTCCACCTTTAATGCAAACTAAATGCTCTCATGCAGTGAAGCAGCATCATCATGATATGACTGTAGATGGGAAAGACACCATTTAAATTGGTAATCAATGTGGGTTAGGAACTTAACTACTTCAGTCTTTACTTAAAGCTGCTCTACAGAGAGCCTTACATAAGGAATTGTAGAAGCAAGCTGGAGTAGCTATACTCCAACAGATATCCTGGTTGTGTGGATAACGAGCCTGGTAAAGCTGCTTCTGCTATGTAGCTTAATTCTCAGCCTTTCAGTGTGCCTTAATGCAGTCATTGTAGATGTGTGCCCAGGGGCAGACAGGCCAGCTGCAATGGCCTTTCAGTCAGCCACAGTGGGGCAGCACTCTCCAGCATGTGTGGATCTGTGGCAGCTGAAACAACTTAGCTAAGATATTTTATTTTGCTGTTCCTATTTCTCGCCCATCACAGCTCAATGTGAATTATGACAGGTGGCCTTCAATGTAGATGTAAAATGCAGGGCACCTTTGTCCATTTGAATTACCAGCAGTAGTGGGCAAGAGGGGATTTAATCAACCCTGTGCTTGTCCAAAGATGAATAATACACCAAGAACTGTGGTAAATGGGGGCCAGTAATAGACTGTCAGTGACTCCATTGTAATCTTTGAGGTGGAGCACGCTTCTCTTTCTTTGAAGCCTTCTCTGCTACCAGTAAACTGTCTGACTTTTTTGGTTCTGTTTAGTTAAGCTGATGAACGTTCATTATTTCAATCTGGAGGGGAAAATACATACAAATATGCATACATACATACATACTGGACTTTCAAAAGACTTGTTTTTTTTTATTTTTCAAAATAATATTTGATATTCATGGATGTAGAACTCAGATGCTTCTGAGTAAGGATAGATAGATCGGGAGACTACAAGACTGCAGAAGAGGGGAGTGGAGACTGCCCCAGAGAGGAGGGAGTTTTTGAGGACTGAGGAGGTGACTTTACTTTCTGAGTGGATTGGTGCTAGAAAGGGGGAGAGGAGGTCCTAAGAAGTAGGACTGCTGCTGAGGGATCCAAGGAGGGGCCACTGCCTAGGGACTACCAGGAATGGTTGTGGAGGGGAGGGGCAGGGGTGATCCTGGCAAGCCCCTTGTCTGCTTCATTGGACAGGTCTTAAAGAGATGTGTAGTAAAAGACAAGAGGACAGTGAGCTGAGACTGTAGATGAGGAGATGAAGTGTGGCCCAGGGGGGACTAGAAAAGTGAATCAGAAGGGTCACAATGGTGTGGGCCCAGGGTACAATGTAGAAAGAACCTAGAATTCTGACCAGGTGTGAAGAAAGGAACAGGGTCAAGGTTACTGAACAGATGGTACAGCCAGGATTTTTGGAGTCCTTTGCAGTGGCCATAAATGGTTCAGTAGGCATTATTGTTTACCTCACTGTCTTCAGTGCTACTCCAGAAGTTCACTGGCAAGTCAAGGGGTATGTTCACAAAGGCTTTTTTAAATTTTGGTTTGGTTTTGATTTTGGTTCTCTCTCTCTCTCCTTTCTCTTCTTTCCCTCTCTCTTTCTTTCTTTTTTTTCCTTCCCTCCCTGCCTTCCTCCCATCTTCCCTCCCTCTGCTCTTCCTTCCTTTCTTTCAAGTACCTGATCATTACAAGGACTGAGAAAGTCATGACTGATCCCTGCAACAGGAGGGACAAAGAAACTAGATGCAGAGTCTCCAGTGATAACTTGAGTTAAATGTCCACAAGATAAACATAAAGAATGCAAATTCAGTTAGAGTATCAAGAGAAACTTGAGAATAAAGAATCTTTGGGAGGAAAACAAAATGATTTATGGAGGCACTTTGAAGTAATTAGAGAGTTACATGCTAAAGTGGCCTAAGATATCTCCAAGTATTGCTGGTGGGTGTAAAACCAGAGAAGGTTCATTTGAGCGAAGAGCAGAAGCATCTGTGGAATGTGGAGTGATGCTCATGCAGAAATTGTTCTGTGACTTCCTGACTGTCATGCTCTGGATACCTGCAAAATGAAATGAGACCATTTCCCCTTCGAAGGCATTGCTTTGAGGCAAAACCTCAAAGACTTTTTCACTTAATACCCTAATTTATTGTAATGTACAGGAAGTTCACAGCTATTTCAGAAATTAAATGTGTTGGATATTTTGAAATCCACTGTCAAGTAAAAAGTTTTGCAAGCATTTCTTCCTCCCATCCACCATCTTTTCACACCCTACTAATAACCAAGTTCCTAATTAGCTTCTGCCTGCAATCCATGTTTATATTTGAAGTTGAAAAGCACTTTAGAAGTTACAAATATTTCAGTAATGGACTTCAGTTACACATATGCGTAGAAGGTAAGTGCCCTTTTTTATTATTATTACTCATATATCTTAGATCCCTTTGGGGGAGTTATTACAGCTAGAAATCATTCTTGTTTCCCCAGTTTGTCGAGTTAGTGACACACAGATGCTTTGGTTTGGTGTCACTGAAGGTGGGGCTGACTCTTGATAGGACAGAGGGAATGTCTGGTTTGGATGTAGAACATTGAAGGACCAGGGAGAGCCCAGCCTTGCCTCTCTGTCCCAGAGCAGCAACCTCTGTGTGTTACATAAAGTACTGACTCCCCATAGGCCTTGTTTAGCAAGATGTGTGCAAAGACATAGGTTGGGTTATTTCATCTAAACTTGCTTGTTTAAACTATGATTCTGTATCTGAAGCTAGCAATTATGTACTTGCCCTCACAGTACAAAGACACTGTTACAGGTGACAGCATTTACCCACACTGTGCTGTATGGACACTTGTAGGACCCAAAATAAAATATTTTAGAATAAGTTAACATTTTGATTTTGAGAAAACAAGGCCTTGCCAGACCCTTGTATCAGGTTAATTAATTTTAAGTTTGACCAGAATATCAGTCTCCAGGAAGTGATTAATACTAGTCTTGGTTGCCGCAGCAGAAGCACAGATATAGAGGATTTTGCCCTTTGTAGCTAGCCTTTGAATACTGTTCAATGTGGATGTTAACTGATTTAAGGTGAATTTTAACATGCCTTAGAACCTAAGATACTGAATTTATCCATAGACCCAGGGAAGTCATGTCCCTGCTGCCTTGAAGTGTGTGTGTTTTAGGACCTCAGGTCTCCCCCTAGCTAGTGTGTTTCCTTTTCACCCATCTACCTGCCCTGCCTTCAGGGCCTGTTTTCTTCATTCCAGCATCTTCAAGCTTCCCACGATTTATACTGTTCTCTGGCTGACTAAATCTCACCACTGTTAAAAATGCATTTATGCGACTATTCATCTTCCTTTTGTTCCTGGTTGGACTCCAGGAACCTGTTAATCCCACCAGTGAGAATAAGACCACTGCCACAATGTTTGAGGCCAATTTGAGTCAAGCTTTATTAATTATTGGCCAGGTTCATATCTGAGATTTCCAGGAATGGCCGAAAATTACATTAATTAGTTGTTTATAAAAGCAAAACCCATGCAGCTTTGTATTTCATGTCTTTGTTTAATGGGGGGGGGCGGCAAGCATGCACCCTGATGTACTTCCTGCCTACATGTGATCAAGCACATCCTATGCAATTGGAGCAACCAACCTCGTTTACAGAAGTGAAAACACAAGGCTAATTATCTTACATTGAACAACAACCCCAGCATTTTAGGAAGTTATCTGTCCTTGAGCAAGTGGGGCTGACAAGTTAGAGGCATGTTTGGTTTTAGATCTCTTAAGCACAGTAATTTAAACTTAAAACATAACTTCAGCCCTCACAAACCCTTCTGTCCCAGCCTCCTCAGCACTAGAATTCTAGGCACAAGCCACCACTCCTGACCTTTGCATGGGGATGGTGATCCAAACTCAGGTCTTCATGCCTACACAGCAAGCTCTGTGCCAGCTGAACCCATTGCCTCAGCCCCATTTCTGACTTCTTCCTGATGGCTAATGTGCAGGCCTTCCTGCTTTCTGCTTTTCGAGTTTGTTGAAAAGAAAGCTGGTAAGTGCACGTTGTCCTTGTACTTTTTGATCTTCCTGTCCCCACCTATCACAGGTATATGTCACTGTGTTATGGCCTTGTACCCATCTTACCTTACTCCTCAGTCTCCATCACTTCCTTATAGGACTTACCCTTGATTAGCATCTCTTCTTGAGATTCCCCAATATCCCTATTTTTCTCTGACCCCTATGATAAACACTTCTCTTTGTTTCTAACATCTTAATATGGTTCTCAGCCTCACATCTAGTCCTCACTCTTGTCTTTCTTCTATGCTCTCTTGAATCTTAACTCTTTTGTCCTAAGAATGACTTCTCAAGTGAACATTCCCATGCCTAATATCATTTCTGTATGCTAGCTTGCATCCTAGTGGCTGACAGATGTCCATCACTTGAACAACCCATTTTCTCCTTTTACCAACTTGTGTGCATATATGCCTATGTATTTATAACTAGAAACAAGTATAGAAAAAATTCCAAAATACTATCAAAGGTGTGTGTGTATGCACATGCATAGAGGGATTATTATTAATGACTTGTTTTTTTCTATATTTGTTCCTTTTTTGTTTTAACATTTTAATTGTCACTTATTTCAAGTGTATGTTTTACTATTGAAGAGAGTAAACTTAGCTCAAAAAAACCCATTCTATATTCTGGTAGCTATTTTATAAAATAAAATAAAGCTTAGTTTCTCATTTCTGACCAGGGGTAGGGGGGAGGTGCTGCCCAAGGCTGAGAAAAAAATAGTCATGCCTGATCAGTCCTAAAAAAATTTTAAAAACTGCTAAAAAAAATAGACCTAGCAAGGGGCCTCCCCAGTTCTGAAACAAAAACAAAAACAAACAAACAAAAAAATACCTTCCCAGCTCTGGGAGATCAGCCAAGATATCAGCCCAAGTCTAGCAAGGGAATAGATTCTCACTTGACTAGTTCTGGGGAAAACCATCCCAGGTAGAGTCCCCATGGGGTTCATCCAGGTGGGGTCCAAAGATACTCTGGGACAGAAAGACCCTAAGCACGAGCCAATCAATAGCATCAATAGCATGTCAGTACTGTACCCTCAAGCAACCAACTTTGTTATAGCTTTTTCCAAAAAAAAAAAAAAAAAAAAAAAAAACTCTTGTAGCTAAAGGCACCAGCTACTTCCTGCTCTGTTGTCACAAAAGCTTAAAATATGCTTCCTGCCTGGCTTATATTGCGTTGCCAATAAACCTTGCTGTTTGCATTCTGGACATTTCTAGTTTCAGTGGTCTCTCTGTGGATCGAGCTCTGAATACAACAACTATCCTTATACATTCGTATAATTATAATTTACTAAAGTAATTAGTGACCAATTTTCAAATTGTTTTCCATGGTTCTAATCTATAAAAATCAATTTAAGACTTGTGTTGACAATTAGAGAAAATATTTTATCAGACTGAATATCTACTTTTTTAAATATTTATTTATTATGTATACAGTATACAGAAGAAGGCACCAGATCTCATCATAGATGATTGTGAGCCACCATGTGGTTGCTGGGAATCAAACTCAAGACCCCTGGAAGAGCATTCAGCGTTCTTAACCTCTGCGCCATCTCTGCAGCCCCAAACATTCACTTTCAAGATGGAAATAAAAAAGAAAAAGGTTTTGTACTTTACAAAAATACCGCAGGGGTTTGGGTGGTGGCTGCATACACCTTTAATCCCAGCACTGAGGAGGGGAGGGGTGCAGAGACAGGTGAATCTGTGAGTCTGAGGCCACCCTGGTCTACAGAACAAGTTTCAGAGTAGCACAGAGAAAGAAAAAATAAAGTTAAAAATTTAAAGTTAAATACTGTAAAAGAGCCTAAGATTTCCTATGGCCATACCATCTGGTCAAAAGCCCATGGCTAAGGTGGTCTAAAGAGGCCCTGGGGCAAACTGGATACTTGCTAAATTATCAAGGGGCCTAGCTTCTTTTTAAATATTTATGTTTATACCCATAGACAAATGCTTCTTTTACTTAGAGAAATTTCTCTTTGCAATGAATGGTGGTGAACTTACTCTCAGGGTGCTGAGAGTGACAGGTGAGTGCCCAAGCTCAAACAGACATGTATACATCACCTCCAACACTCGGGTGTCATTGTGGAAAAGGGTGAAGAAAGAATGTAAGAGCTGGAAGACAGGGAGAAGGGCTATGATCTCACAACAGCTATGACTGCCTGTAAGGGACCTCCATGGGACTGTACCTGTTAACAGTCAGTCGTGGATTGGGAGGGGTGTTTGTGACCCCTCCCTGCTGGGTGACTGGCTATTGATGGATGATAGGAGGGGGACAGACATTGTCTTTAGTTGTGTTCTCACTGAGGAGCCCACCAGGCTCCAGGGGATAGTTCCAAACCCATAGTCACATAAATAACCGCTTAAATTCAGTAGGTGTCCCAGTACAACCAAAGAAAAACCATGGAAACGCAGGAAGTTTAGGGAGGAGTAGATAATAGGCATGGGAAGATTAGATGGGTGGGAGGGTTACAATAATCAGAATTTATTTTATACATACATGAACTTATCAAAAAGCAAATTCAATACAGATTATAAAACAGTGAAATCAATTAGAGAGGTGAGAATTCCTTGCATCCTTATGGGTCTGTTGATGGTTATATGAATTACAAATATTTTCTCCTTCTTGGCATTCATCTTTCACTTTTTGCATCTTGCTCCTTTTGGGGAAGGCATAGGTAGAACAAGGTCTCATGTAGCCCAGGCTAACCTTGAACTCATTAGATAGCCAAGGATGACCTTAGACCACTGATCCTCCTGCCTGTACCTCCTTAGATTAGAACCACATGTACCACCACCTCTGCTTTGCTATTTTCTGTTTGAATAACAAGTTATCTTGACATTTTGCGAAGTGTTTCATGCCAACATATATATACCTTATCTGTCACATGTTTATTTCTGTATAGGTATGGATCTGTTTATTCTTGGTAGAAGCTATGCTGTCCTTTTTACTACCTGTCTTAGTTAGAATTTCTGTTGCTATGAACACACACCATGGCTATGGCAACTCGTTAAAAAATTTTTAATTGGGGCTGGCTTACAATTCAGAGGTTTAGTTCATTATCATCATGGTGGGGAACACGGCAATGTGCAGGCAGACATGGAGGTGGCTATATCTTTATCAGAAGGCAACAGGAAATGGTGTATGACACTGAGCAAGGCTTCAGCAAAGAGACTTTAAAGCCCACCCCCACAGTGACACACTTTCTTCAATAATGCCACACCTCTCAATGGTGCCACTGCCTATAAGCCAGTTACATTCAAGCTACCATGCTGACCCTTAACAAATCTTGAAGTCTGGCAGGGCAGATGCTTCCTAATGTGCCTTGGCCTTTGACCTTTCTCCAGAATCTTCTCTGTTGTATTAGGTTTCTGGCCCAGACTTTCCAGTCTAGCACAGAAATTCAGACCCGCTTAGCCTCAAATAATCACACACAGGCTTATATTAATTTTATGCTGATCTGCCTAGGGCCCAGTCATATAGCTTGCTAAGTCTTTACCCTTAAACTAACCCATTATTTTTATCCAGTTCAGCCATGCAGCCCAGAACCTATTCTCAGAGCAACATTTCAGCTTCTTTCCTCTGTGTCATCTTCTGGCATCTCTGTGGCATCTGTAGCATCTGTGTTCTGTTCTGCCTGTTCCCAAAGTTTTCTTAGGCTGGTAGCCGTGCCTACACTTTCTGTCTGCCTTTGGCCAATCAGCACTTTTATTAAACCAGTAGGCAGGACAATTATTTACAATGGAACAGAACATAATCCTACTACACTTCTCTCTGTGTAACATTCCAGGAACTTGCTTTGTAGACCAGGCTGGCTTCAAACTCACTGACTTGCCTCTGCCTCCTGAGTGTTGGGATTAAAGCATTTGCCACTACTACCCAACATAGAGGGACTATTTTTAGTGAGCCATCACCAAATGCAGTGTGTGCTGTGTGCTTTGTACATAGCATTGATCAAGTAGGAAAAGCTGCTTCAGGTTCTGTTTTGCTAAGCGTGTGTTGTGAATGAGTGCTGGGTGCTACATCATGTTCTGCATCCTGCTGAGACCACAAGGCCCCATTTCTCTCCACTCTGTCAGTGTGATGAATTATGTAATCACACTAATAGATTTTTCTAGCACAATACTGTTTTATGTGACTCAATCCTGTTTTATGCTATTTGGATAAATTGCCCTTGACAATATTGCTAAGACTACAAAATTGGACTTTCTGATATCTTATTTAAAATTTCACATGCATCTTAGGAAGACATTTATATGTATTTGTCTGATTTGGTTTCTGTGTTTTCTCAGCTTTATTCTGTCAGCTAGGAATCATTTCTTTTTTTTTCTGTAGTGTTTATGTGTAGTAGCTACAGCTTAAAGGCTTGGACAGCTGTCCACTTATATGGTTAGTACTGCCAACCATACAGCCAATGCTGTATGTGGTCATACAGTCATGTGGTCAATGCTGGTGGTGACCAGATATATGGTAAGTGCTGATGGTAGCAGGTCATATGGCTCAATGCTGGCACTGACCAGTTATGTGGTCAATACTGGTGGTGACAAGTCATACAGTCAATGCTGGTATTGGCCAGTCATGTGGTCCATGCTGATGGTGACCAGTCATATGGTCAGTGCTGATGGTGACCAGTCAGTCATATGGTTCAATGCTGGTACTGATCAGTCATGTGGTCAGTACTAGTGGTGGCCAGTCATACAGTCAATGCTGGTGTTGGCCAGTCATGTGGTCAGTGCTGGTGGTGACCATTCATATGGCTCAATGATCAGATTTTACTTGTTTTGAGAGATAGAATAAAAGTTACTGATTCAATGTCTTCTTCAAATTTTCCTTCTTGATTCATTTTTCTCATAGTGATTTTTCCTTGTAAGCTAGGCTGAAGCAATTGTTACATACAAAGGCACATTACATAGTTATTTATACAACTTTAGAACAAAAACTGCACAGCACCAACCAGCAACCAAATGGCAGTGAATTGTCTTTACCAAGAATTTCTTTGGGTTCCAACTGTCATGTTTTGATTTGTACAGTCACAAACAGAACTATCCCAGGTGTTTGCCACATTCTCTTCACATTGAGTTTTGCAATAGTTTCTATGAACTTAGTTTAGATTATACAGACATTGAAAAATTAAGCAAGTGGGGTTGGAGAGATGGCTCAGAGGTTAAGAGCTCTGGCTGTTCTTTCAGGGGACAAGAGTTCAATTTCCAGCAACCACATGGTGGCTCACAACCATCTATTATGAGATCTGGTGCCCTCTTCTGGCCTTCAGGCATACATGCAGGCAGAACACTATATACAATAATAAATAAATAAATCTAATTTAAAAAAAGAAAAGAAATTAAGCAAGTGAAAGGCTATAGTTTTCAGTCATGTTACATCGAATTTCTCATAGAGTTTAAATTTTTTCTGTTGGGAGCTGAGGATTGAACTGAAGACATTACAAATACCAGACACCTGGCACTGCAGCTGGGCCACATCGTCACTGGTAAGAAATAAGTTGGATGTATCTGGTTGTTGTTGCTCTTCTGCTCTTTTATTGTTTATGCCTTCTCTGTGAAAACCTGTTTCTTTGTTTTCAGGTACATTAATTTATGTTCCTATCATCTTGAGGTTTATTTTTACATTTATTATTTTGATGTGGGTGGTCATAGGACAACTAGAGGGAGTCAGTTGTCTCCTTCACTGTGTGGTTCAGGGAACTTTTTTGCAGGCTGGGCAGCACGTGCCCTTCCTACTCAACAGTCCCACTAGCTTGGTTCCTAGTTTCTCATATTTATTGTTTTGGTTTTTTTCTCTCTTTGAATCACGTACTTAAATCACTGGTTTTCAGATTCTATTTTTCTTCTCCAGTATGCACTTAAAATTCTGTTTTAAGCAGTAAGTTAGCTGAATCTCATTTATACACCACCCAGTGATTCCCACCTAAGATTCTCAATGGTTGCTAATGTAGGTTGTAGCCTTCTTTCTAGCTATGATTTGAATAGATCACCATGTCCATGAAGAGAGACACAAACTGATTATCTTTTTTGTCTTAATTTCTGATTTTATCATAGCAAGATATGATTCTTGGATCATTGTTGAAATTTACCTTATTGTCTGATAGGAGCAGCTTCTCAAAAAAAAAAAAAATACTTTCTATGTGGTCTAGAACTATAGATCAGTCCTAAAAGGTTTGCCTGGATGGTGGGAGGCTCTGAGTTTGATTCCTAATACACCACCCCCGAAAGGGTAGTCTATTGGGTTGACAGAATGGGTACACTAATCAATGCCATGCATTTAGGTTATGCTTAAGAGTCTTGGGATTCGTAACTCAGCTTTTCTTAAGTTAATCAACTGATCTTTAAAGACAGTTTTGGGCTGGACAGATGTCTCAGAGGTTAAGAGCACTGTCTGTTCTTCCAGATATCCTGAGTTCAATTCCCAGCATCCACATGGTGGCTCACAACCATCTATGATGACATCTGGTACCCTCTTGTGTATACTGTACACATAATAAATAAATCTTAAAAAAAAAAAAGATAGTTGTAAGACCTGCTCACTTACAACTGGAGTGGAATAAAGAGTCCTGGAAGGTAGAAAGGGAAGAGACAGTAGCAAAGGATTCAGATAGGGCCATGCTACATAGCTCTAGTTGTCCTGGAACTCTGGGTAGACCAGGCTAGCCTTGAAGAAACAGCTTTGTCTCCCTCTCCCTCCCAAGTGCTGATGTGCACCACTATGCCTAAATGCTCTAACAATTAACTGTATTACCTAAGACTAGAGAGAGCCCATTGGGACCTAGCCACAGGGACACAACCTCGTGCTTCCCCCCACACCCATTGTTACCCCAGTGGCAGGTCAGTAGGGAAGACTCCCGCAGGCAGGCCTCCCCAATAATACCCTCATTGGACCCTGCAATCTGTAAGTTCCACTTCCTCCAACAAACCCACCCAATCAATCACCCTACAACCTCAGCAGCTCCCTGAGACACAGAATCCACCAGCCCCTATTGGACTAAAAGCTCCAGTTGGACCAAGAGAGGCTCCCTGAGGCGCAGACATAGCCAGGACAGATTGGACCAAGAACAGCTTCCTGAGACACAGATGTTATTTTACCAAGTGGAGAAAGAGATGGGTAGATATCAGTGCAAGAAAACCTACAACAACATAAAGAGCAAAGTATCACCACCAAAAGCTAGCAGTTCTACAACAGGAAGACCTGACAACCACAATTTAGAAGAAGTAGAAAAAACTACCTTAAAAATAACTTATGAGGCCTTTAAAGAGGAAATGAAAAATTCCCTTAAAGAAATTAAGGAAAAGATGAGCAAAAAAATTGGAAGAAATCAATAAATCTCTTAAAGTCAGGAAAACACAATTAAACAGGTAAAGGAAACAGTTCAAGACTTGAAAATTGAGATAGAATCAATAAAGAAAACACAAACTGAGCAATGCTGGAAGTGGAAAATAAGAGTAAACAAACAGGAACTACAGATGCAAGCATAACCAACAGAATGCAAGAGATGGAAGAGAGAATCTCTAGCATAAAAGATACAATAGAGGAAATAGATTCATCAATCAAAGAACACACTAAAGCTAAAAAAAAAATCATAGCACAAAACATTCAGGAAATCCAGGACACCAAATGCTTTGGAAAAGACCAAACCTAAGAATAATAGTAATAGAAGAAGGAGAAGAATATCGGCTCAAAGGCATAAATAATATACTCAACAAAATTATAGGCAAAAACTTTCCCAACCTAAAGAAGAAAATGCCTATGAACATAGAAGAAGCTTATAGAACACCAAATAGACCTCCCTCAAAAAAAGTCCACTTGCCACATAATAATCAAACCACTAGACATACAGAATACAGAAAGAATCTTAAGAACTTCAAAGGAAAAAGGCCAAGTAACTTATGAAGACAGGCCCATCAAAATAACACCAGACTTCTCAATGGAGACTGTGAAAGCCAGAAGGTCCTGAACAGATGTTTTGCAGACACTAAGAGACCACAGATGCTAGCTCAGACTGCTACACCCAGAAAAACTCTCAGTCACTATATATGAAGTAAACAAGACATTACATGACAAAACCAGATTTAAACAGTACCTACCCAAAATTCCAGTGCTACAGAAAACACTATAAGAAAAACGCCAACCTAAGGAAGTTAGCTGCACCCATGAAAACAAAAGCAATAGAAAAACTCACAGCAAAAAAAAAAAAAAAAAAAAAAAAAAAAAAAAAAAAAAAAAAAAAAAAAAAAAAAAAAAAAAAAAAAAAAAAAAAAAAAAAGAAAAACCCACAGCAGCAAAGCTCAAAAATCCCAAAGAAGGAACACACACACACACACACACACACACACACACACACACACACCCCAACACCAGAAATAACAGGAATTAACAATCACTGGTCATCACTTTATTATTGGATTCAATTTCCTTACAAAAAGACACAAGCTAACAGAATGGATACAAAAACAGGCTACATCCTTTTGCTGCACTCAAGAAACACACCTCAACTACAAAGACAGACATTTCCCTCAGATTGGGAAAAGACTCTCCAATCAAATGGACTTAAGAAGCAAGCTGGTATAGCCATCCTAATATCTGACAAAATAGACTTCAAACTAAAATCAGTCAAAAGAGATATGGAAGGAGATTACATATTAATCACAGGAAAACTGCATCAAGATGAAGTCTCAATCCTAACACTTATTCCCCAAATACAGGACATCCACATATATAAAAGAAACACTACTAAAGCTTAAACCTCACACACTAATAGTGGAAGACTTCAATACCCCACTCTTACTAATGGATAGGTCTACCAGACAGAAACTCAATAGAGAAATAAGGAATTTAACAGATGTTATACAACATTCCAAACAAACACAAAAGGATATACCTTCTTCTCAGCATGCCATGGAACATTCTCTAAAACTGACCATATACTCTGTCATAAGGCAAATATTAATAGATACCAAAAAAATGGAATAACTACTTGTATGCTATCAGACCACTGGGGCCTAATGTTAGAGTTCAACAACAACACTAACTACAGAAAGTCTACAACTCATGGAAACTGAGCAGCTCTCAACTGAACCACCTCTGGGTCAAGGAGGAAAGAAAGAAATTAAAGACTTCCTAGAATTTAATGAAAAATGAATCTACAACATACTCAATCTTATGGGACATGATGAAAGTAGTACTAAAAGAAAAATTTATAGCACTAGGTACCTACATAAAGAATTTGGAAAAATGTCATACAATTGACTTAACAGCACAGCTGAGAGCTCTAGAACAAAAAGAAGCAAACTCATCCAGAAGGAGTAGATGGCAGGAAATAAACTCAGGGCTGAAATCAATAAAACTTAAACAAAGAAAACAATAAAAAACAATCCATGAAACAGAGTTGGTTCTTTGAGAAAATGAACAAGATAGACAAACCTTTATCCAAACTAACCAAAGGGCAGAGAGAGAATGTCCAAATTAACAAAATTAGAAATGAAAAGGGAGACATAACAATAGACACTGAGGAAATCCAGAGAATCATTAGGTCAAACTTCAAAATCTGTACTCCACAAAACTATAAAACATAAAAGAAATGAACAATTTTCTGGACAAGTATCGTTTACCAAAATTAAATCAGTACCAGAAAAACAACCTAAATAGACCCCTAAGGAAATAGAAGCAGTTATTAAAGTCTCCCATCCCCCCCAAAAAAAAAAAACATGTCCAGGGCCTGACAATTTCAGCAAAGAATTCTACTAAAATTTCAAAGAACTAATGCCAGTATTCTTCAAATTGTTCTACATAATAGAAACAAAAGGAACATTGCCAAACTATTTTTTATGAGGCCACAGTCACCCTGATACCCAAAACACAAAAAGACATAACAAAGAAAGAGAATTACAAACCAATCTCCTTCATGAACATAGATGCAAAAGTACTCAATAAAATACTCACAAACCAAATACAATACAAGAACACATCAAAAATATCATGTTCCATGATCAAGTAGACTTTATCGCAGAGATTCAGGGATGGTTCAACATATAAAAATCTGTCAATGTCATTCACCATATAAATAAAACTGAAAGAAAAAAAAAAACATGATCGTCTCTAGATGCTGAAAAGCCTTTGACAAAATCTAACACCCTTTCATAATAAAGGTCTTGGAGAGATCAGGAATACAAGGATCATACATAAAAGTAATAAAGGCAAAATACATCAAGCCAACAGCCAATATCAAACTAAATGGAGAGAAACTCAAAAGCAATCCCACTACAATCAGGAACAAGACAAAGCTGTCTACTCTTCCTGTATCTATTCAATAAAGTACTCAAGGTTCTAACTACAGCGTAAGACAACAAAAGGAGACCAAGGGTATAAAATTAGAAAGGAAAACCTCAAACTTTCACTATTTGCAGATGATATAATAACATACATAAGTGACCCCCAAAATTCTGCCAGGGAATTCCTACAGCTGATAAACACCTTCAGCAAGGCAGGATACAAAATTAACTAAAAAAAAAAAAATCAATACTCCTCCTATATACAAATGATAAACAGGCTGAAAATGAAATCAGGGAAATATTACTCTTTACAATAGCCACAAATAACGTAAAATATCTTGGGATAACCCTAACCAGAGAAATGAAATGGCAGTATGACAAGAAATTTAAATCTCTGAAGAAAGAAATTGAAGAAGCTATCAGAAAATGGAAAGATCTCCCATGCTCTTGGATAGGTAAGATCAACATAATAAAAATGGCAATCTTACCAAAAGTAATCTACAGAGTCAGTGCAATCCCCATCAAAATCCCAACACATTTCTTCACAGACCTTGAAAGAACAATACTCAATTTCATGTGGAAAAGAAAAACCAAATAAATAAATAAATAAATAAATAAAAATAAAAATAAACGGGATAGATAGCCAAAACAATCCTGTATAATAAAGAACTTCTGGAGGCATTACCATCCCTGACTTCAAGCTCTACTATAGAGCTATAGTAATAAAAACAGCTTGTTGTTGGCATTAAAAACATACATGTGGATCAATGGAATCAAACTGAAGACCCTGATATTTAACCACACAATTATAACTACCTAATTTTTGACAAAGAAGCCAAAAATATACGATAAGAAAAAGAAAGCATCTTCAACAAATGGTGCTGGCATAACTGGATGATGGCATGTAGAAGAATAAAAGTAGATCCGTATCTGTCACCCTGCACACAACTCATATCCAAATGGATCAAAGACCTCAACATAAATCCAGTTACACTGAACCTGAAAGAAGAGAAAGTAGAAAATATCCTTGAATGTATTGGCATAGGAGACCATTTCCTAAATATAACACCAGTAACAGACACTGAAAGCAGCAATTAATAAATGGACCTCCTGAAACTGAGAAGCTTCTGTAAGGCAAAGAACTCCATCAATAAAACAAAACAGCACAAAACGCTACACAATGGGAAAAGATCGTCACCAACCCTACATCTGACAGAGTGCTGATCTCTAAAATATATAAAAAACTCATTATTCATAATAGCCAGGGCCTGGAAACAACCTAGATGCCCCTCAAACAAAGAATGGATGGGGGGTACATTTATACAAAAGAGTATTATACAGCAGGAAAAAAAAGGAATCCTGAAATTTGCAGGCAAATGGATTGAACTAGACACAACTATCCTGAGTGAGGTAACCCAGACTCAGAAAGACAAACATGGTATATACTCATTCATAAGTAGATATTAGACATAAAGCAAAGGATAACCAGGCTATACTCCACAACCACAGAGAAGCTAGTGAACAAGGAGGACTCTAAGAGAGAAATCTATAGATCCCCTAGGAAGGGGAAATATAATAGATGAGATCTCCTGGGAAAATTGGGACCATGGAGAGGAGGGGGTAAGGAGAAATGAAAAGAGAACATGAGGAAAGGGATGATTGAGTTGGGGGAGGGGAAGAGAGAGAACAATAGAATAGATATCTTGATAGAGAGAAACCTGGTGCTAGGGAAACATCCAAGAACCCACAAGGATGATCCCACCTAAGATGCCAAGCAATATGAAGAGGGTGCCTGAACTGGCCTTCCCCTATAATCAAGTTGATGACCACCCTAATTGCTATTATAGAACCTTCATCCAGCAACTGATGGAAGCAGATGCAGAGATCTACAGCTGAGCACTGGGCCAAGCTCCCAGTCCAGCAGAAGAGAAGGAGGAGAGATTATATAAGCAAAGGGGTTGAATTCATAATGAGGAGACCCACAGAGACAGCTGACCTGAGTTCCTGTGAGCTCACTGACTCTGGACTGACTGATTGGGAACTTGCATGAGACTAAACTAGGCCTTGTGAATGTGGATGGCAGTTGGGTGGCTTGGGAAGTTTGTGGGGCCTCTGGCTGTGGGACCAGGAGTTATCTCTGGTGCATGAAGTGGCTTTTTGGAGTCTATTCCCTATAGAGAGATACCTTGCTCAGCCTTGATACAGAAGTGAGGGCCTTAGTCCTGCTGTAATTTGACATGCCAGATTTTGTTAGTTCTCCATGGGGGAGGCCTTACACTCTGTGAGGAGTAGGTGGGGATGGGGTAGGGAGAAGCTGGGAAGTGATATGTAATTTTTTTTAAAAGATTAGATAATTTTTTTAAGACAGGTATATAAAACCTATGACTGGGGGTGCTTCCCATGTGGAGTTCTAGTGCTCAAGTTTTTGCTGGTGAGAATTTTTTGTGCACATCTCTTGGTGTTCATGGCTCTATATAATCAGTTTTATAAAGTAATGATAAACAGTTCTATAGAGTGAGTGAGGCAATTTATAGTCCTACCAGCCATGCTCTTTAACAAGGCTCTTTACCTTTTCATCTTAGCCCTCATAGTTAAGTAGCTTGTTGTAGTGATATTATGCTTTTACCTACCTGTGGATAAAACTCCACTTTTTTCCTGACGGCTCCCAGTGCTCCACCCCAGTGGTCAACCTGGCCTGTTATCTTGCTGCAGACAATGTACGTAGATGTTAGTCACCAGATCCATCATAAACTTGCTTCTATCACTTGGACTTTTGTCATTTTTATATTGTCCTATCTCTTTGTAGCTCTGGTTGAACACCAGAAACCTGAAAACATCCCAGATCAGTTGCTAGGATGACATCATCTTTCAGCGGACCTGTTCTTGTTTCAGGCACTTGGCGGCAGCAGCATAGGACCACATTAGTCCACAGTCAAAGACTAAAAGCCCACAAATCCATGTGGGCACCTGCCAATTTCTGGCTCTTGCTTTGGGCTTCCAATCTAGAGGATGGGGAATGCACTCAGCTTCCTGACTCCCGAGGGGCACTGTGGACTGGATGGAATCCCACTGTTGGCTCAGCCACATTCCCTGAATTACAGAGCTATTCCCAGTGAGTAGGTGGCTGCAGTTGACTCAGCCTCTCAGACGTACCCCCACCCCCATTCCCAGAACTTTGATGGCACTCTTGGCTCTCTGCCAGATCTTTGATGCCTTCAAGAACGTGCCCTGTATATTTCTGCTTTCATAGGGAGGATTGGTCCAAATTATCTCACCCACCAGCCCTCAAGTCTGTCAGTAGACAGACATTTTCTTTGTGACCTCTCTGTGACTGTGTCTTTTGTGAAGTTTATGGGGTTTACTTTTTTGTACAATTTAAACTTTGGTTCAGCCAAGTGGATGTGTCATTCATTTCTTTGTACACAGTTCTGATGCTCTTTGTATGTGTTTCACTGTATTTCTGTTGTATTCTTCTATGCTTTGTATTTTTCTATTTTTCAAATTTTTATTTCTTGATGGTTCTAAATAATTTTAAATGGCCTCTTTTTGCAAAAAATGATTGTATTGTATAGATAGAATGTTTTCAAATTTTTATAATTTCTATTAGGGTGATTATCAGGCAAGATTCGTGTTTAAATGTCTCTTCCAACCATGTTTACATTGAAGTTTGATGCCATCATTAGACATGGATGCTAATCTGACTACTTGAGATGGCAGGGACTGACTAAAACTACAGATCAAGACAAAAAAGTTAGATATTATGTCATTATCCATCACACATATGGACTTATTCCTTGTCCCCAAATCATTCCTAGTTCAATTAGTTCCATGTGGTTATTTGTGGGATTGTCACTATATGTAGGACTAGAGCAGAGATCACACAGCCAAGTTTAAGAACTAAAAGGAAAATAAAATACCCTGAGCTTTGCTGGTGAACTTTGACCTTCTTTAAAGTACACAGAAGTACTCCCTTTTGTTTGACCTTGTTTTTGTTCAGAATTCTTTAGTTTTTCAATAAGATAAATAGTCTAAGGGCTGGAGAGATGGCCCAACCATTAAGAACACTGGCTGCTCTTTCAAGAAAAGACCCAGGTTTAGTTTCCAGCACTCACGTGGCAGCTTACAACCATCTGTAACTGCAGTTCGAGAGGGTCCAATACTCCCTTCTAGCCTCCAAGGTCACTACATGTACAGATACCCATGCAGGCAAAACACCCATACACATACAATATAAATGAATGAGTAAATGAATGAACAAATAAATAAGCAAGCACTTATGCTGTGGGGAGTGTGCATTAAGCTGCACTAAACCAGACCTGGCCCACCTCTCCTTCCTCTTTCCCAGACTTGCTGGTCACCAGGGCCCTGCCCAATGCAACACCCAGGAAAAACAAAACATTGGTGAGAAAGATAAGGGCAGGAGAGAAAAGAGTATCTGGCCACAGGAGAAAGGTGTTAACTTAATATTTTGCCCTCTTTCTGTTATGGTCAAGGTCTGCCTGCTCATAATAAAAAAACCATTGAACTTTACCCTTTCAATGGGTGAGTTTTATGGTCTGTGAAATATACCTCAGTAAAACTGTAAAAAATAAATAAATAAATGATTTGTTCTATCAGAAGAGTGGAAGCCTGTTGGGTTGACATGGATACTGGAGGTCTGCCAGCTCAGTGGATAATGTAACCTCATATGGAAGGCCCCTTGAAGCCCACATGTTGGAGACTTGACCCCAAGCAAGCTGCTGCAACATGATGACTGTCTTCAAGAAGCAGAGCCCAGTGGGACGTGGTTCTTGAAGGGAACTGTGACCTTCAGGTGTTTCCTGACTCTTTATTTCTCAGCTGCTGTGAGGTGAATAGCCTGACACACACACACAGGTCCCATCACGATGCACCATGTGCTGTCACAGGTACAAAAACATCAGGGACCTGGACAGACACCACTGAACCTACTAGCAAACCATTCTGTCCACCCTTAAAGCTACCAAGATGGAAAGCTGATTGACAGAGAGACAGGTCCTGGCAGGTGCCGTTCAGGAAAGTCCTCTGGATGCTTGAGAATGCCTCTTGGTGGATCCTGGGCCTTGGAGCTTATCATCCTTGTATTCACAGCAGCAAATGGATGTCTCTTTTGTTTTTTTATTTTAAAATGTCAGTGTCTAAGAAGGAACACATTCTACCACAGATGAACACTCACCAGTAGGTAGATGCTGTCACCACCCACCTTCTGCAGATGAGAACATACAGATGTATAAATGTTAAACATCTTGAGTAGCCAGGGCAGAACAGATGTAGAGCCAGCATCTAAGAACCTAGACAGCTGCATCATTACTTCACCACTTTGGGTGTTGCAGAGCATGAGGGCACCTCTCTGCTCTGAGAGAGGTGGGTGTCATTACAAGGGTGCTAGCTCAGGGGAGGAGGGTTCCCCAATGTAGTGTACCGTCAGGGGTGCTCTGTGTGCTGGGATGGGGGTGATGAATGGAGACCATAGCCCTAAGGTACTGAGGGGGTGAATGTTGCACACTATGCTGAGACGGCTAGTTCTCTCACACTTGATGATCATCTGGACATCACAGTAGGAGGAGAGTTAGGAATTTATGCAAAATTATACAATATATTCTAGAAAACAGATGGATCTTGTGTCCTCAGCAGCAGAAAATACAATATTGTCATCCTTTCTCTGTTTCTTGTTGCTATGACAAAATCCTGCAGAATGGGTAACACATGAAGAACAGGAGTCTATTTGGCTCACAGTCCTAGAGGTTGGGAAATCCCAGGGCAAGCCCCAGCTCCTGGTGAGGGGGTGGGGGTCTTGCTGTGTCATGTGGTCAGACAAACCACCTAGTCAGAGAAGCCTTGCTTGGTTAGCAAAGCTCCTCCTATGGTCATACATTAACCCATTAATGGATTCATCTATTCTGGAGATCAGAGTTCTCAGCATTTCTTATATGTCCCACCTCCCAACATACCACAGTGGAAGGGGACAAAACACAGCATTTGATCATCTAGGTCAGTTGCTATGCCCATAAACTACACTCTAGAGCCAGGCAAAGTGGTGGACACCTTAATCCCAGCATTCGAGGCACAGAGGCAAGTGAGTTTGAGGCCAGCGTGGTCTACAAAGTAGATTCCAGGACAGTCAGGACTACACAGAGAAACCCTGTCTAAAAAGAAAAACAGACAACATGCCAGACAAGTGACATGAAAGTTTGGAATGCCACAGACCTTTGGACTTGTGGCAGAACCCCACCTTGACTAGTTTAGCATAACTGGTAGCTGTTAAAGCAATGCTGCAGAATGCTGCAGGTGAGAGTGGGCACTGCCAGCATTCCCGGAGATTAACCTTGCTGTTTACAACCAGTGTGTGCTGGTTCAGCCCCTGCATTCCATGGAGCTAAGAACACTGGCATTTCATTGTGGCCATCAGGTAGCAGTCGTGACTGGGCCAGTGGCTTGGACCCTCCAGCATTCCTCAGATAACAGCAGACTGCAGACTAGCACACTGGGTCCAGAATGTGATTTCAGAGACACATTTCTCTGGAAGAGCCTGAGGCTGGCCACCCTGTTCTCCTCTGATCAGTCCCTGTTTCTGAAGCTAAGGGTTGTTGTCATGTTACACTAGTACAGCAGCTGTGAGGGAAGGGCATGGTATTCAAAGAAAGCAAAGAATATGTTACATTCGTGTTGTAGGATTTGCAAATCAGAGATCACTATGGAGGTTGGGGAGAGGGGAGTGAGGATGAGAGGAAGCGCAGGAGAGAGATTAAATGCTAACTATGTTGTGTTTTTTAATAGATCATCATTTCTTTATTTCATGGTCTTTGAAAATAATACTTTTCAACCCCTTTGAAAGTCATATTATGGTGCGTGATTCCTTTTTGTTATTTTGTCCCGCTGGTCATGGTGGGGCACACCTACTGTCCCAGCACTAAAGAGGCAGGTTAGAATGAGGATGAATTCCAGGCCAAACTAGGCTGCACGGTGAGTTCCAGGCCAGCTTGTACTCCTTACTGAGACATTGTCTCTGGGAGATGAAGAAAAGAAAAATGCTTAAACAACAATAAGAATCCACCTCACTCCAACTCAAATAGCTGTTATCAAATAGCAAAAAGATAAATAAAAATTTGTTGGGAGGGACAGAGTAAAGGAACTCTCATGTATGTTTAGTGGAATATAAACAAATATTTTTAGTATAGGAAACAGTATGGAAATCACCTGCACAATAAAAATATAACTACCATATGATCCAGTAATCCCATTCATTCGGGTAGATCCAACAGAAATTAAGTCAGCATGTTGGAGGACATCCACCTTCTCACATTTATTACAACAGCATCTACAATATCTAGAATATAGAATCAGATCACTTTTACTGTCCACTTGTGGAGAATGGGTAAGAAGCTGTGAATTCAAATGCTGTAGTTTAACATTGAGCTGTGAAAAGAGTGAAGCCCTGTCATTTGTTAAGGCAGCTAGAGAAGGACAGACTACTGTAATCCTGCTGCCCATGGAGTAGGAAGTAGTTAGTTGCGTACACATGAAAAGCAGAATAGTAGTTAGCAGAGACTGGGAAGAAAGGACAGAGAGGACCAGGACATAGTGGGTACAAGGTCATCATTTAAAGGAATAAGTTCTAGTGTTCTATGGCACAGCTACAGGGCTAACAGTAATACATCATGTCCTTAATTAGTCAGAAGAGAAAATTTGAGGTGTCCCCAACATAAAGAAGTGATGAAACCATGGAGATGGATGTGGTAATTGATCTATTGAGATATAATCCATATACCACACAGCTCACTTTGAAGTGCACATGTGAGGGCCTTTACAATGCTCATGGAGTTATGTGAACATGACCATTATCTAATTCTACACTGTTCAAGAGTCCGTGGGAAAAAAACCCAAAACCTCCATGCTAATGAACTAGTTAATAGACAGTACCCCATCACCCTACTATGAATCTTTCTATCTATGTGGCTGTTCTGGATATTTTATATTAATGTAATCATGCAACATATAGTCTGTTCTGTCTGCATGGACTCTTTTGCTCAATATAATGTTTTTAAGGTTATCTGTCTTGTAGAATGTGGTGAAACTGTTCTCTGTAAATAAAGGAGCTGTTTTGGCCTATGTAGAGCACCATAGAAGTGGGTGGAGGATCAGAGGAGAGACAGGTAGAAGGAGGGCATAGTTAGTCAGTCTCCATCCTACCCCAGAAGAAGAGCCATGTAAGGAATCCAGGTGAGCCACAGGCTGGGACACGTGGCAAGTAGATTACTAGAAATGGGTTGAATTAAGATGAAAGAGCTAACTAGTAATGTGCTTGAGACATAGGCCAAACATTATGAAATTAATATAAGCTGATTCAGTTCTTTGGGGGAAAAATGCCACTGCGGGCAAGGTCCAAACCTCTGGCCCAAACAGGGCCAGAAATCTTCTACAACAGATGGTGTCCCAACGTGGGCCAAACACCCACATAAAGCCTAAGAAAGTTTAAAAAGTGTTCTAGACCTCTGAAACAGAGCCAAAAGCTTTCTGAATTGCATATCTGAATTGATTTATGGTACAGAGACAGCATGGTGTTCAGGCTGGAATTTAAAAATGGTGTGTCCACAGCACACAGTTTAAACCCATACATTTCATGGAAGACTTGGCATAAGTGTGATTGATTTAAGGTTTCTGCTTATACTGAACAGAAAGGAAACAGAGTCAAAAATGGTTTTTCTGGTAGCAGCATTTCCTGAGTCTGCTCTGTTTGCTGGCAGTGAGAAAGATGCAGCAGGCACCTCTGCCATATTGAAACGATACCAAAAGGGGCAGAGTCAGCAATCACAGTGATCCTAGCATTTTAAAAGCTCTTCTGGTTGAAAATTGATTAAGAATTCTGAATAAAACAGATTTAGACTCAAAAATCTCTAAACAGAGTACAATGTCTGTAAAATATGCATAGGCTTCAGAGAAAAAAAAGGGGAAAGAAAGCCCTTAAAAAAGAGAAATAGGAGTAAAGATAAAAAGGCCACATAAAGATGACAGATAAACAAAGAATCTGGATTATTATTGTGTTTTCTTTTAATTTTTAATTTTTAATGAGCTAACAGCAGAAAAACAATTGATTGCTAAGGCTGCTAAGTTAAACAAACACATATACTTTAAAGTTATCTTGACTTTGAAATCTGTTTATAAGAATATGTTGCTTGGGAAAAGAGTTTCTGTTTTTGTTTCCACAGAAGATCAAAACCTGTGGATTGGTTCCAGGCAAATGTGGTTTCATTTGCCAAGGCCACCTGGAAATTCTCTGATGGGAAGATCATCTTCCAAGATGCCAGTTGAGATGATCCAAGCTCAAGACCTCATGAGATCGACAATGTCCCTTTGTCAGCAGGAAGTAGTAAAAGAAAGAAAACTACGTATAATTTCCCCAAAATATTGCTTATTAATGTTTGTTGTCATTATAAATGGTTAATGGTCACAGTCAATCTCTTTAAAAAAGGGGGGAGAATATGATATAAGTATGATTTAAAAAAGATAGATGGATTTTGGTTTATTGATACAAACTTAAGGTCAATTTTGTTATGCTGTATGTGTTTTTCTACTCTTGATTAAGGTATGATGCTGATGTAACTTGTTTAACATTGTAATGTGTAGTTGAGAAATGCAGATTAATAGTCTTCTATGACAACCAAACTTATAGTCATATTAGTTAGGTTTTTGTAAGTATACAAAGATATATTTCAATTAGGTAGTTTTCAAATACTTCAAAGACATGCAGAATATGGTATTTAAATTATTTTAAGAACTTAGACTTTTCTGGACAGTGAGACAGGTCTGCTCCTGGCAGCACCAATGTATTTCAGAAAAATGATAGGCACTGAAGAAACTTCATGTGGAAATTACTTTGTGGCAACAGTTCGCCACTGGACAAGAAACTGTTCTGGTATTGACTGCTTGATAATATGCTGTATAAACTGGACATGCAGGTTCCATAGGAAAGTGACCTCTGAACTTTGGCAGAACAAGCCGAGATAGTCCTTCAAGTTCCTGCTTTGCAGAAAAAAAATTGCCAGGCATTCTTCTGGACACAAGGAGAAGTGACTGATGGACTGTGTCAGATTTCCTGCATCACTGAAAGGTATGCCAGAGACTTTGGGCCTATAGGCAGAAGATAATGCCCCATTACAAAGGAACTTTGGGTGGCTGTCCAGGCAGACAGGTGTCATCTCTGTCGTTTTCTAGACTTTGGAAGTTGCTTGCACTTTTTGTTTATTTGGGTAATATTATATCCTTCTGTGGTCTTTGATGTAGTTGAAGATTTATGAACTATAGGTATAGTTTTTCTTAGTTATTTTAAAAGGTATATTAGATATGAAACTTTAGACTCACAAGGATAAGGTAGATAATGGAATATCCTCTTTAATTTTGTGACTACAAATAGACTGGATATTGTGACTGTAATTCTTGATTGATAGCTGTTCTGTTGTATATAATTTTGCTATATTGAAATTGAAACTTCTTTTTTGATTAGATAGAAAAGAGGAAGTGTGGTGGGACTGTTCTCTGTAAATAAAGGAGCTATTTTGGCCTATGTGGAGCACCATAGAAGTGGGTAGAGGATCAGAGGAGAGACAGGTAGAAGGAGGGCATAGTTAGTCTCCATCCTACCCCAGAAGAAGAGCCATGTATGGAATCCAGGTGAGCCACTGGCTGGGACATGTGGCAGGTAGATTACTAGAAATGGGTTGAATTAAGATGAAAGAGCTAGCTAGTAATGTGCTTGAGACATAGGCCAAACAGTATGAAATTAATATAAGCGTCTGATTCATTTCCTTGGGGAGAAAAAGCCACCATGGGCAAGGTCCAAACTTCTGGCCCAAACGGGCCCCAGAAATCTTACTACAGCAGTAGCAAGCATTAGTGTTCCACTCCTTTTTATTGCTGACAGGAGTATGTGGTTAGCTTTCTTTTGCTGTAACAAACCATCTGAGATAACCAGCTTATTCGAGGAGGCATTTACTCTGGTTCACAGTCTGTGGACTTACTGCATTGGGCCTGTGCTGCCCAGTGCATCATGGCAGGAGGGGGTACAATCAACTCATGACCCAGAACTGGAAGAAAGGAAGAGACTAAAGCCCCACAATTCCTTTGGAGGCCACACCTCCAGTGACCTAACACCTGCCACTAAGCCCCAATTTCCAAAGATTGGTTCCACCTCCTCCCAGTAGTAACACAGTGGGCAGAGTCCTTAACAGGCCTCTCTGGAGGACATTGCAAATCCACATACAGCAGAGCTTTCCACATCAGCAGAAAATCCTATATGGCTTTGGTTAGATATTGATGTAAAACTTAAGTGGTCATGCACCAATCTCTTTTGTAGACATTTCCCTAGATTTCTCATGTATTTAGTGATCATAGCAATAGACTTTGTGTGAATGTGCCAACATTTATTACCCTGTCTGTGACATTTGAGCTTCCTGTTGAGCACAGCTTCAGTGGATATGGCTTTGAATGCTTATATTATTGTCTTCCATGAGTAAATGTGTATTTGATATGTAGGAGCAATTTAGTTTTTCCCACAGTTCTGGGGATGGGCCTTGTGCATGCTAGCACTCTGCCACTGAGCTACATTTCCAGAAAGCAGTCTACATTTTGATGCACTGAGCCTCCTTTTCTCAAAAGGAGCTGAGAAATCATGCTATCTCACAGGGTCCTATATCTTCAAGGTGTGTGTATGTGTGTGTGTGTGTGTGTGTGTGTGTGTGTGTGTGTGTGTGTGTGTACACGCAGACGCGCTCCCTTCATGAGTAACTTCTTAGTATGTGATTGACTTTGCATGTGAAAGATTGTTCTTCAGGGTCCTTGTTTTCGTGCCATTTTGAAGAACATGTTGTTGAGCTTTTTTTTGTCATATTTTGGGGGTTTTGTTTTGTTTGATTTTGGTTTTGGTTTGGCTTTTGTTGTTTCTGAGACACAATTTTTCTGTGTAGCCTTGGCTGTCCTGGCTAGCCTCAAACTCATAGAGATCCACCTGCCTCTGCCTCCAGTATGCTGGGATTAAAAGCATGTGTCACCACCACCTAGCCAAGATTTTTTTTTTATAAGACTTACATGAAGTTTTCAAGTAGGAAAATGTAGGTGTTGTACAGCCAGGAATTTCAGAGTCCCCCTGCTGCTTTAAGGTGAGGTACAATGTGGATGATGATGTCATTACTGTTAAAGCTTATGCTTTAACCACTGTTCCCATTTTCCCTTTACGCTTTTTCCTGTGGCTTCTAGTAACCATTTAATTTCTCTTAAAATGCCACCTTCAGTGTTACTCTTCAAAATATTTATTCTTCCACAGAAATGAGACACTCACAACCCTCAATTAGACATTTCCCACACAGCTAACCCCTTCCATTTTCACACCAATTATTTCTTTTCACTTTAACTAATTTTAGAAGATTCTAAACTGCTAACTGAAGGTTCTCTTAGGAGCTTAAACAACCTAGCCCTTTTCAAATGTGTTTATGTGTAGCCCAAGGGTTAATCCACAAATAAAAACTACTAGTTACCAAATTAATAGACTAATGATTATCATCTTAGACACTTTATTTCTATATTTGTAAATGGCTTATCTTTTTAGCCAGCTCTTTATTTTTCCCTTTCTCTATTGTGGAAAGAGATAGAAGCTACATTAAAAAAAAAATCTCCCTAGCCAAGACTTTGGTTTTTCAACACACAGAGAAACCTTGATATGAAAGAAGAAGGGGCTGGAGAGGTGGCTCAGTGGTTAAGAGCACTGGCTTCTCTTCCAGAGGACCCGAGTTCAATGCCCAGCACCCACATGGCAGCTCACAACTGTCTGTTCCTCCAGTGCCAGCAGATCTGACACCTTCACATAGACATACATGCAGGCAAAACACCATTGTACATAAAATAAAAATAAATAAATTATAAAAATAAAAAAGAAAGAAGATGCAGCCGCCATTACAGAGGGTATAGAGAGGCTATAGAGAGCCTCAACAGTTGAAGACCTCTGGCTGCTCTTGTAGAGAAACTGGGTTCCATTCCCCTTATCCACATGGCATAAAAAAAATCTGTAACTCTAGTTCCAGGGGAATTTAACACCCTCTTCTGGACTCTGGGGGCACCGGGCACTCATGTGACACACATATACACATCCAGGCTAAACACTTAAACACATATAGATACAGGTTTTTCAAGACAGGGTTTCTCTGTGTAGCCCTGGCTGTTGTGGAACTCTTTGTAAATCAGGCTGACCTCAAACTCACAGAGATCCACCTGCCTCTGCCTCTCAAGTGCTGGGTTTAAAGGCATATGCCACCACACTCTCACTAAAATATAGATTTTTAAAGAAGCCATTGCAGGTGTTAAGAATATAGATGACTTTGTCCAGTGCTAGTCTAGTGTTCAGAAGGTCCTGCCTTTAATCTCTAGCACCATATAAACCTGGTGTGTAGCACATCTGTAATCCTAGCATTTGAGAGGTGAAGACAGGGGATTCAGGAGTTCAGAGTCATCTACCACCACTTACACAGTCTGCCAGAGGTTGTGTCATACAGTGACTCATGAAAAAGAAGGAGATATTACAAAAAAAATTAGAACAGAACAACAACAACAAAAACCTTCTGTGTGACAAGAAAAATAGCAAGAGAGAGAGAAAAAAGCAAAGGAAATAGTTTCTATTCTGTGTTGCACAAATAATTTTGTTGAATGTAAGCAGAGTTACATTACGAGGAACCATTCTTAGAGCTGGCGTCCTTAGAGGGTGGAGCATTTTTTTACACTGTGTGAGGCCTTGGCTTCAATCTCCAGCATCTAACAACAGCAATAGAATGTGAGGATCCTTGTACTAGTGAGGAAAGTTATAACTTAACCTTGTTGACTGGGGACGGCTCAGTGGTCAGTAGCACCTGATGCTCTTGCAGAAGACCCAGGTTCAAATCCCAGCACCCATGTGGGGTAGCTGACAGATACCTGTAACTCTAGCTCCAGGGAATCTACCTCTTTCTTCTGTCCTCTGCAAGCACCTGCATACATGTGTATATGCACATACATGCATCATATATACATACATACACATGAGCAAATAATAAATCTTTAAAGGAAAAAGAGTGATGCAGTGCAGAGACACATGTAAAAGTAATTGAGATGTGCAGTGTTAGCTGTGTGCTCTAAATAACCCGGTAGCAGCTTTCCTGAAGTGGAGACTGTAAGAGAGAGAAGCTGATTTACACTGCAATTTGAGGGCTGGGAGATGGCTCAGTGAGTAAAACTCTTGTAGACTGAACAAATACAGTTTAATCCCCAGAACACCCCCATAAATGGGAGGGAAAGAACAAGAACAGACTCCAAAGAGTTATCCTCTGACCTCCACCTGTGCATGCAAAGACACACACACACAGAGCACACCACAGGTACATACATACATACACACTCAGCATGTCACATATACCACACACATATCTGATACATACACACACTAGTAAGCAAGGGAAAATTTAAATTTAGGGAGATTTGACATACTTCACTATTATTTATATAGGCCAAGTGAAAAAAACCACTGAGGCTGTATATGGTCTAAATAAATAATCAACAAAGAGATCTGTAAGTGCTGGACTCTGAACCCCAACAATACAACTGTACCTTGATTTCAAGTGTGTGCATGACCCACTTATACTAATAAACAAAGTAACTTTCAGGAAGGGTGTGGTGGCTCAGGCCTGGATTCTATTGGTAGAACTGTGCAGAGCGCAAAGCTGTCCTTGACTGTTCAGTGATTTACAGGCCTGTCAGGGATTCAGGATGAGGCTTTGTTTCAAAAACAAACAAGCAAACAGCAACAGCAAAAAAGTTCAAATAATTTTGGGAAATAGAAATCAAACAGCATTTTCCTTTTTAATAAAAGTAGATTATTAATTACTAATTAATAAAAAGTAATTATTAATAAGTTAATAATTAAGTCTGGATATATAACAGTTTCAAAATACAGGCAACATGCTGAACTGTGCACTTAAGCAGGGCTAAGATGGGAACATCTGTGGGTGTATATTTTACAACATTTGTTTTAAAACCTAAAAGAAGAGGATGAAGCATCAGCAAGAGTGAGGCAGTTTTAAGGACACTGCGAAGAATGCACATTCAGTCCTGTTTCTGAGCTGACTCAAAATGAGAGGGGACAGACGTGTCACTCTATAGACCTGGATGTAAGTCACACAGCTCCCACTGTCTTGAGAACTAGGAAAAAGTTTCCTTTAAAATTTACTTTCTTGAATGTGGTAGCACCCAAAAGACAGAGGCAGGCAGATCTCTGTGAGTTCAAGACCAGCCTGGTCTACAGAGTGAGTTCTACAACAGCCAGAGTTACAGGGAGACCCTGTTTCAAAAACAACAACAAAATTCACTTTATTGAGGCTGGAGAGATGGGTGGTTCAGCTGTTTAGGGCTCCTGCAAATCTTCCAAAGGACACAATTTACTTTTCAGTACCCATGTTGGGCAGAATAACTCCAACCTAGGGTTCTGGCCTTTGTGGGCACCCACATTGACATAAATAAAAAGTAATATTTTAAAAAATCCATTTATCCCAAGGTTCAAAGTATTAAATAGATTATTAATTCATTTTTAGAAACCCTTTCTCTTCATCGGTTGAGTTGTAGCAAAACTCCCATGAATTTGGTGGTTTATAAATAATGGAAATTTATGGACTACAGTTCTAGCAGCTAGAAAGTGGAGATCAAAAGAGCCTGTTTGGTATTTTGTGTTGTCCTAGTCGGGACAGCTCTGCGGGATTATTTATCTTATTTTAGGAATCTTTACTCTCACTCATGATGATTTTTCAAAGAATGAATATTTATATACACATATGAGGGACACTGTTGCTGCTGCTGTTGATGTTCTTTCTGGTCCTGGAACCTCCAGACAGCTACATAAGTGCTGGACCAGTGAGTTATAGCAGCCTGCTCCACCCCTAGTACTATCATCTCCTAAGGGACACTCACAATCTATAGCATTTTATACCCCAAAATATGTAAACCCAAAGCAATTTTAGATCAGTAAAATAAATAATAAAAAATAGAATTCTAGGAAAATAATAATAAAGCCATTAGATGTCAGCATCTATGAAACATCGTTGAAATAATGCTTAGGAAGATTCATAGCATCAATGTCTATGGGAACAACATAAAAATAAATAAAGTGAAGCTATGGAAAACAACAAAATGTGCTAAAATTTGATGGGATTAGTAAATGAGAGGGTAGAAACTGCTTAGAAAATAGAACCAGGGGCTGGAGAGATGGCTCAGCGGTTAAGAGCACCGTCTGCTCTTCCAGAGGACCCGGGTTCGATTCCCAGCACCCACATGGCAGCTAACAAGTGTCTGTAGTTCCAGTTCCAGGCAAACACCAAGGCAAATAAATAAATTAATAAATAAATAAAGTTTAAAAAAAAAAGAAAATAGAACCAGAAGACTTAGTTAATCAAGGATCTTGCTCAAGAAAAGTGGGGAGAGATGAGCCACTTAACTAAATGAATTGGGGAAAGAAAGTGCCCTGGTTGGCTTAATTATCATTTAACACAGCCAAGAGTCATCTGATAACAGAGACTGAGATGGAAATGGCCTGAGGCCATGAATGTGGGTATTGTCTTCATTGTTTCCTTACACAGGCTGGCCCAGCCCACTGTGGGTGGCACAATTTCCTGGGCAGGTGGTCCTGGGTTGTTCCCTAAGTGTAGATCTTAGTGAGCCAG
This sequence comes from Sigmodon hispidus, assembly GCA_004025045.1. Taxonomy (NCBI): domain Eukaryota; kingdom Metazoa; phylum Chordata; class Mammalia; order Rodentia; family Cricetidae; genus Sigmodon; species Sigmodon hispidus. The sequence continues at coordinate 102,563 of PVIH01004235.1, forward strand.
CAGTCATTATCCATCCATGGTTTCTGCTTCAAGTTCCTACTTGAAGCCTACCTTGACTACCTTCAAAGGTGGACAGAGAAATAAATGCTAGGTAAATCTTTTCTTCATTAATTTGTTTTTAGTCACAGCAATAGGAAGAAAAGTAGAACAAATATATAAATGTATCAAAATAAGGTACAATGGGAGAAATAACTATTAAAACAGAAGAAATTTGAAAGTGTAACATAGATGTAAAGGGAACATCCTATGAAAATGTAAATGATAACAGCCTTGACAAGAAGAAAGTTTGAGCCCCACTACATAAGAGTAACACACAAGGACTTCCCCCAGGGGACTGTTCCCAGTCCATAAAGCTCAGATAACTCAGGGCTTCCTCCCAGGCTCAGAGATGGCATCTGCTAGTGACGTGACCATAACATTAATACTAAACATAGCATTAATGCTAAAGTTTGATACTTCACACGCACACAAAAAGGTTCTAAAGAACAGTTTTACTTACCAATATCAGTGCAAGTTTTAAGTAAAATGTTAACTAATAGAATTCCATGGTATGTTAAATGTTTATCAAGTAGGCTAATTTCCAGAATTCTCATGCAGTCCACTAGTATAATTTTTAATTGATTGATTTTGTTATTTGACAGTTTCATGTGTATATAATATATTTTGAATATACTCACTTCTCCCATGCTATTCCTTTAAACCTTCTTCCTCTCCTGCCAGTCCCTCTTCCAGGTTCATGACTTGGTTTTATTTTGTGACCCTTTTAGTTTATCCCAAACCATCTGTGTGCCCATTGGATTGGAAGTTGCATTGAAGCCTGTTGGGGACATTGTGGGTACACAACTGGTGTTATAGTTGTTGTTGTTTTATTTTTTTATGGTGCTATGGATCAAACGTGTTTGTTTGTTTGTTTGTTTTTGAGACAAGGGTTCTCTGTGTAGTCCTCCCTGGCTATCCTAGAACTCTAGAACTCGCTCTGTAGACCAGGCTAAAGGAACTCAGAGATCTGCCTGTCTCTGCCTCCTGATTGCTGGGACTAAAGGCCAAGACATTCAACAGGATCAAACTCTTGCTAAGTAAGTTTTCTACCACTGAGTCACATCCCACCCCCACACCCAGCAGCAGTATGTGTGTTTGAGTGTTGGATATAGGACCCAGAGTCTCATACACTTTTTGTAAGAACTTTATCATTGGAGGCGGGGAGGGCTGGAGAGATGATTAAGAACACTGGCTGGTTTTCCAGAGGTCCTGAGTTCAATTCCCAGAAACCACATGGTGGCTCATAACCATTTATAATGAGATCTGATTCTGTCTTCTGGCATGTAGGCATACATGCAGATAGAGCATGCATACACATAAAATAAATAAAAATTTTAAAAGAACTTTATCTTTGATCTATATACTCAGATCCTCAGTCAGAAGCAACCTAAGTGAAAATTTATTTTGGTGCATGGACTCAGAGGGCTTGATCTATGGCTGCATGGTGGAACATCATGGCAGGCAGAGGTGTGGTGGAGGAGAGCTGTTCTTTACTTCTCAGCCAGCAGGAAGAGAAGAGGAGACTGAGATTTTCAAAGCCTTGCCCTCAGTGACCTGCTGCCTCAGTAACCTGCTTCCTCCCAATACATAATTTCCCCAAATAGAGCTACAAACTAGGGACCAAGAGTTCAAAACATAAGCTTAGAGGAGCATTTCTTATTCAAACTATAGCAATAAGACAACCAACAAAAATCTTGATATTTGAGTCTGAAGAATGAAATATGAACAAAACATTTCATGATAATATTTTTAAACCACACTATTGCCAGTTGGTGGTGGCACATGTCTTTAATCCCAGCACTCTGGAGATAGAGGTGGGCAGATCTGTGAGTTTGAGGCCAGCCTAGTCTACAGAGTGAGTTCTGGGACAGCCAGGACTACACAGAGAAACCCTGTCTCAAAAATAGCAACAAAAAATTACAATTAAAAGAGACATGCTCTGTTAAGATGACAGTGAACTAAAGTGTCCAGAAGATTAGGGTTGTGAGACAGTGGATCTCACATGTCACTGCATAGCCTGTTGGGGAGCTGACCTTGGCTCCTGGTGGTGGTCCTGGCAGGCAGGAGATGTTCTGGTTGTTTTCTGCCTCTTGGTTCCAGGTCCCTCATAGTGCTTGGCCTGTCATGTTAGGAGGGAAGGTCCTGTGGGGGGCAGATGCAAGAGGGGGTGGTTGGTTGATGACCTCATGATGTCTCCTGGAGAGAGAAGCCTCACAGTCATGAACAAAGAAATAGTTTCAGCATTCCACATCTTCCTGAAGTACCAATACCTAGGAGAGCAGTGTGCCCATGATGAAAAAAATTTAGTCCAAGGAAGTAGTGACTTCAAGGCAGCAGGTTCAAAGAGAAGAGGCAGGTGAGGGGAGTGTCCTTAGTGTTCAGAGAGTCAGGACACCTGAAGGATGGTTATTGAATGAATCATTCACATGTATATTGAAATTATCCCGGACAACAGGAGAAGCCTTTCTCTGTTGCCCCCAGAGTTATATTAAAACCACAAGGAACCTGAAAGGCTTTTATAATAGATACTCCTACATGGAATGCCTGGAGTCTACCATTATTATTTTGTTTTATTTACATACCTGTCTGTATATCCACCTTCCATTTTTACATACAATCTGATTCATTTTGAGTGTATGGCAGGTGCAGGCCTGCTTCTTTCTTCTGGTAATTTTAGGAATTTAAGGTAAGAGCCATTGTAAAGCTAATAGACAGAGTGGTGTTTAAGTGGTGGGAAGGTGCCTGGCTTCAGATGCCAAAGGATGACTCAGTCTTTGTACCAGCTTGAGGAGCCACCCTCCTGCCCTTGCTCAGCAGGAGCAGCAGGCCTCAGCTGCTGACTCCTCACACTGGCATGTGCCACCCCTCCAATCTTGCACCATCTTAGGTCTCTGCCCAGCAAGGCAAACATTCCTTTGCATCTGGAACACAGCTGGGACCTAAAGGCAGCAATGAAAAGGAAGTTCCTGTTTGTAAAGAAAGGCCGAGGACTTTCTGAGAGGAAACAGTCATTGCATAATTCCATCAAAACATCTAGGTGGACTTGCTTCAAGCCTTTAGCTTCTGTTCCTTCCCCTGGTTGTTCTGATCTGACGTGGACCAACTTTTAATACTTCCAACATCTGCCTGTTACTTCCAGCATGGAGAACATGACAGTATAAACGAAGTCCAGGACATGTTATTCAATGCTCAAAGGAAAAAGATCATTTGATCATTTGTTTTGTTTCTACCTGTGAGGAAAAGTCAAAAAATAATGGACCTAGTGCTTACCCCTGAAGGAGACCCAAGTCAGAGTGTGCATGGCAACCTTGTGATCTGTGGCCCTGGCACACCTTTAGCTACTGGTGCCTTTGTTTCTCCATTGGTATGTGAAAATGATGGGGCCGTCTCTGCCTATCTGGCTTATGAAAATCCACATAAGAGAACAGTGCCCTTATAGGACATTGTCTGGAGTAAGCCTTATAGGCCCAGTCCTCTGGTAAATTGACTGCTTAGTTCTGCTGGGACTGGAGGGAAGGGGGCCTCTGGGAAGAATTCACTTGCCAGAAGGCCCAGAAGAAATGAAGACTCCTCAGGGAACATTTGTCCCCAGGCAAACTGGGTGAGGAGGTCTGATTCTAAAGTTCTGACAACTGCTCTCCTTTCTGCTCTGAAGCCTGTCCCAGCTCAGTGACTTGGCTGGTGTCCTCACTGCTCTGGGTCCTCACCAGCACCTCTGCTCTTGCACACCACCAGTTACATCCTCCCTTTCTCACCTTGCTTGTTTTCCTTCTAGTTTTACCTAATGAAACCTTTGTGCATTGTTCCTTCCCTTTAGAATGAAAACTCTGGGAGGGTTGGTGTGGGCATAGGGGCAGGCTGTGGGGTGATGCAGCTTCTCATATAGCTCAGGCCGAACTCAGACTCATTATGTGACCTTAAACTCCTGATCCTTCTGCCTCTACCTTCCAAGCACTGGAATTGCAGGCATGTGCCACCACACCCAGCTAGGAACTTTGTTTTATTACCTCTTTGTCACCAGAGTCCAGAAAAGAACAGTGCCTGACACACAGCAGACGTTCTGTACAGTGTGAATCACAGGCTGATTGCCAGGTCAGAAGTCTCAGTTACTCCCTCCCATCAACCAAAAGCCCCTGCCCCTGCAACTTCTCCACTGATCCTGTGGCTTGGGAGAGGGGAACTCAGTTTGCCTCCATCATGGTGGATGGGTTGGTGATTTGTTTCAGCATAGAATTCTAGCTTTTGAATTATTGTTCTTTGAATAATTATTAAAACATCATCTATAAGTGCTTCTCCTTCCTGATAGGTTGAGAGTTTACTGCTTAGTTTCGCCTATGATTCATTTTCTTTTTTTTTCCTTCTTTATTTTGTATTTATC